>ML808283.1:91386-116049 GCA_009831015.1 Picea engelmannii
ACCATCTCATCATTCCATTTATGATTCACTAACATTTCTTTTCCAACGACACTTGTTGCATTAATTTATATACATATTGGCATGATTCATAAAGATAAAGAAAATGATTTATTATACACAATGATGCTTTCTTATGCACATTGATATCTTATTATTATTTCCAGTGAGTATATGACTAAATTATTGCAGCAAGAAAGCAAATAAGTGAAATGAATGTTGTTAACACAAGAACCAACATTCTTTGTATTCATGGTTGTCACACAAGAACCAACCATAAGAAAATTTCACATGTTGTGACACATGTATTACATGCTGCTACTCCTATATTTTAAATCCTAGAAATATTCCTTATTAAAAAGACATCAGCAAGCAAAGCCAAAATCTGAATGCCAAAAGTTCCTAAGAAAATCCATGCACATTTGCATGAGGACATGCAACAAGTTCAGTTGGGGGGGATGTTAGGACTCAAAAATGTCACATTTATATCCTCTTTTCCCTTCACCATTCCTTACATTTCATCATCCCATTAACCTTCCATCATACCATTTTCATAAATACATTTGGGTTTCACATTATTATTTTCCACTTTATTCATTTTAGTATCATAAGTGAATTTATGATTAAWTATTAGAAAATTAACATATTTTCATTATATCTCAAGGTTGGATGAGTTTTATGATGTGTACAAGTATATTTGAAGATTCAACAAAGTCAAATATTACCACCTAGCCTCAAATTCAAATTTCATCTTCAAGCTTTGAAGATTTGAAGAATATTTGGGACAATCATTCAAGCATATTCAAAGGAGAAGATCATGGAGATTTTGATGGCATATCTTATCCAAGATTTGTGAGAGATGTGTGGAGGATTTGAAGGGATCATATCTTGTAATAATAGGAAAATGGTTGAGAGAATAGTGGATATGTAATTATGAGACTCTTATCTTATCTTCAAGACTCTCATGTATAAAAGAGAAAGTTTTCTCTTCATTTAGGGGGTGAGAGATGAGAGATTAGACTTAGATTAGCTTGAAGTCTTAGAAGGGGATTCTTAGCTTTGATTTGTATTCTTTCATTTGTCATGCTTTCATGATTTGTCATTTGATTCTTGTAATATAATTTGAGATTGATTTATTGTGTGAGATCACATATTTCTTTTTGTAATTCAACTCTTCACATGTTGTACTGCTTTCCTAGATTAATTTCATGCTTTCCTAGTTAGTCTTTCAATGCTTTCCTAGCTTAATTTCATTTCAGAAATTTAGATTAAATTACTTCTACTTTAGTCTTGCATATATAGTGTGTGTGCTTTGTAAGCCTATGAACCTTGGATTGACAAATTAAATAGTTGGGCAAGTACTACAATGGAATTAAAATGACAATATTTCTGCCTAACAACCTACAGCTCATGTGGGCCATTGAATCTTTCGCCCGAATGATGTCGAGTACGCTCCAATGGCTTAGGCCACTCGAAAAGTTCCATGCAGATCGACACTTCATATATATCATCGTGTGCGGGGACAAAAATAAGGAGGATCTATAGTCTTACTAAAAATTGACTAAGGAATAAATGGAGGAGATAACCAAGGAATGGTCGTTCAAATTCCTTGTATCGGTTGGAGATGCATAAATCTCTAACCCTGACATCATCAGAAGTCATTTGGTCACCTAAGAAGAGTATGATGGACCAATAGCACCAAGAAGAAGAAGAAGGAAGAAGTGCAGGAGATAAACAGTACATTGGAGGAAACTGTGTCTGATTCACCTGGAGGAGGAGGAGGTGACAAAGTAAACCAAGAGGAGGAAGGGGAAGAAGACAAGAAGGAAAAGCGTGAAGTAACACCACTGAAGGATCCCCTTACAGAGGCCGAGACATCAAATAAAAGGAAGTTTTCTCCAAAGACACCCTCAGCGCAGAATAAATCCCGAGCCAATAAGCCTCAGTCACAGAATGTGCTCATAGTGGATGATATTGTCCTCATCATCGTAGTTGTAGAAAATGATTCAGATGATATCTTGTAGAAAAATGAAGAAAAGCAAGAAACGATGTATGACATAATCGAGGAGGAGATGAAGGAGGTATAGCAAGCTCTCTATTCGATTCGTGCAGTGTCTACTGCATCATCGTCATCAGAAGGTATAATTGGGGGATGAGCCTACCCAACTACGCAGATTAGCAGATGTGACAGAGACTCGCCTTCAATGAGTACAGGAAGAAAAGGAGCAGGCAACATAGGCCTTGAAGAAATCAAAGGAGGAATACCTAGAGAAATTCGGGTTGCACAACAAGAGAAATATGACCTCTGGGCAAAGTTCGAAGTGGACAGAGAACAAATCCAGAAAGAGAGAGATCAGTTGCTCGTGAAGAAGATTGGAGTTAAAGAGGTAGTGACTAGAGAACTCTGCTCTATGTTGGGCTTGGCCCAGATGGAAGAAGAGACATCTAAGAGACAAGTGGGGAAGCGTGTTGAGTCCATTCAGTAGCTTCAAGAAAGTGTAGCAAAGTTACAACTACAAGCAGTGTCGAGCACTCCGCAGGAAGTGTGAGATCAAATAGATGAAATTGTCAGGAGTGCAGTCGAAATAATCAAGGCATTGGATTCAGAATGCAAGAAATTAAGTAATCGAAGTGCACAGAACTATGAGAGCCTTGCAGAATACATGGAGTTGAGTAGATTGGAGGCACAGCTCCAGGAAGAAAAGAAATAGGCATCTACAATGCAAGCACATCTTAAAAAACTTACAGCTGTTGAGAAGATGAAGAGATCGCAGGAGCAGTGCGCAGTTCAGTAGCAGGTCACTACTATCCAGAGCAGAGTGATGGAGGTGACACAGCGAATCCAACCGGTGCAGGATGAAGCCTACACCCTCTTTGAAGATATCAAGGGTCAAGGATCACAGTGTTACGAGGGAAAAACTCTCTATGGCCAGAGTAAACCACAACAGACAGGTATGACTGAATAAATCTACTCAATTCCAACATATGCTATATAAACCAATGTGTAAGAAAGATAAGAAATAATCCTACCTCGTTCAAACATTTGATGATGTTCCACTGTTGAGTACTTTGAACCAAATCTTTTTACCTACAACAAGTTCTCAACAAACAAGTGGAGCAAGTATATAGTGATAATAAAAAAGGGTTAGCACATTAGATAGCATAATCCATTAATAAACATTACAAATATACCCATGGATAATAATCATATATTTGCATGATACCAATTAGACGGGAAAAAGCTATTAATAAATGATCAGCAGAAGCGAAAACATTACAGACTTTTGTGTCGGCATGGTTCAAAACCAAGAAACCAAGTTCCTTCCAACTAGGCCTCCACCACTTCAATCCTCCAACAAAGGCAAGCTCATAGGAAAGAGACAATGAGGTTCTCTCAATAATAGGGAAAGAGCTTGGGGGCTAAACACTATGTTCAGACTAGAGGGACAAAGGGATGCAGACTCAATATGAAGTAATTTCTCCAAAGTAACTTTTCTCTCAAAGTTGAATGTTTTCTCCTTTTTTCCATAGCTCGAAATTGTGTTCTTATAACCTTCAAACTGCAACTGAAGGGCCAAGTCGAAATGTTTCCAGTATATGGAAGGCCAAGGATCAGAGATCTCCCATCATGACATGGAAACACGACTTCATTTTTGTATTTTATGGCACAAATCTTGATGTACAGGGGATGTAGTGGAGCAGCCTGTGTATATGCATGTTGTATAGTAGATAGGGCGCATATATGTGAAAAAATATGTATTTTTAGCTCTGGATTCATCAAAACGGGATGAAAACTCTGCATAGGGAAATGGAAAAAGGTCCTCTGTGCAAGATAGTAATGGTCAGGAAAATATTTCTATAACATATGCCTCATAATGTGTGAGATCATAGGAGTATCTGCCATGGCCGAAATACATTATAAATAACCCAGAAGTGGAGTGGTGTAAACCCAGCTGGAAAGACTAGTTGCTCATTACATTTTGTTTTGACTTTACATACATGGTTTCCAATAGAATACAATGTAGATCCATGTGGAAAATATACCAAATAAGTGGTTGTGTCCATGAATAGGCAAATACAAATATGGTTATATGCCAAAAGCTGTCATAATCATGAACAAGGCCCGGTAGAACTAGTCTCAAAACCAATCTGAATATATCTCTATACGATGGAGTATAATTTGATGTCTCATGATTACTATAGTCAAATAGGTGTCGGTCCAATGAAAGGGAAGCAACAGCTCAGGAAAGATGTGGCCACATAGTGATGTCTTCAAGTCTTCTACACATCCGCCAAAGGTGCAATTCTACATCATGTGAATAAAGGAATTGAGGTTGAACATAATGAGACATCGTTTGATTATCGGTCATTGAGGTATACCGTTAACAAATGCGAGACAACCTACCAATAATGAAAGTAGGTATCAAGGCACTGAACACATTCCTACGAGTGTGAATAAAGGAGTCGATGTCGAACACCTGAGGAATCCATTGATCAGGAGACATTGATGTATTCCTATTGGCACAGGAGTAGACCCAGGGTTCACTCGAAGATCGCACCAACAAGCCCTAGCTATTGGCCCTTTCGGCAAAACCTGTGAAGCAGATGTAATCTCACTCGAAGCAGCTAAGAGGGGGGTTGCAGGAAAGAGTTGTCTACAACCAGGGGAATATCACGTGGATCTAATACAACAACAACGCAACATTCATATATCCCTCACCAAGCTAGATATACGCTGCACAGTTATAGATTTGATCTAATACAACAATGCAAATAACAATATAACATTGACAGAGATCAAAGCATCAATAACACACACAACACAAGATGTACGTGGTTCACCCTCTCTCTAGGGCTACGTCCACATAATTGTGCTTGTGATTTATTAAGATAAATCCTACAGTCCTTGTCTACACTCTTAGCTAGTAGATCTTCTTTTTTCTCTCTCTTTCTCTCCCCTTTCTGTGCACCCAGCTGCGGGAATTGACCTTCACACACAGTTGAAGATATTACAATACCAGAAGGCTCTCTCACTTAGCACTTCTCTCTCTCAATACAATAATATCTCACCACAACAATAGAGCTAGATCAACAACAATATCGTATCAAACCAAAGCACCAACCCAACCTAGGCCCTTTAGACCTCTATTTATACACAATCCTTCACCGATAGCCCTAGGCCGAAACCTAGGTGCCAAAACCCTATATACCAAAACACTAGGTGTCTAAAACCCTAGGTCAACTTGACCCACTTTTTCTATGATTCTCCACCCTATCTTTCCTTCCTTCTCGCGTAGTGCTCCAAAGCATTCAACGATGCTCCAATCATCCATCTTCACACTGCAAATCTTTGTCAGTGTGGTCTCCAAGATCTTGTTGAATGCTTCAACTGTTCCAATTTCTTGTGGATGGTAAGGTGTAGTCTTTTGATGGTGGAATGAAAATTCTTCAGTCAGGGCTTCGATTGTCTTATTGATGAATTGTGTGTCTTGATCACTCATAAGGGTCTTGGGGCATCCAAACCTAGTTATTATGATATCAAATATAAATGTGCAACTGTAGTTGCACTACAGTCCTTTAATTCTCTTTCTTCATCCCATCTAGTCAAGTATTTTGTCGCAGTAATTATGTACCGTGCTTCTATGCGCTTTCCTGGTGGGTTTATAGGTCCCACGAAGTCAATGGCCCACCTTTCAAATGCTTGTAGTGTCATCTACAATGCTAATGGAATTTCATCTCTTCAGGATGGTTTTCCAACTCTCTGGCATACATCACAAGCCTTGGAATAATATTTAGCATCTTTGTGTAAGGTAGGCCACCAAAGGCCATCTCTAAGAACCTTCTGCGCAGATTATTTCCCTACGTAATGTCCTCCTGTGATGCCTTCGTGAGATTTTGTGAGGATCAGTGGTATCTCTATCTCCATAACACACCTCCTTAATATGTCATTGGGTCCCATCTTGTATAGTTGACCATCTATTAGGGAAAATTCTGCAGCGTGTACCACTAGTTGTTTCTTTTGGGGAATTGTATACTTACTAGGTGTCATTCCTGTCAACAGAAACTAGACTATGTCTGCAAAGTGGTCATCAATATTTCTAATGGCGAGCAGTTGTGCATCTAACAATGTATCCTCCAAACTGGTGGGTTCTTCACCATGTTCCAACCTCGACAAGTGGTCAAGGACCTTGTTCATTCTTCCTGGATTAACTATGATCTCAAAATCATACTCTTGAAATAGCATAATCCATCTATATATTCACCCCCCCAACATTGTCTTATTGACTAGGTACTTCAACGTAGAGTGATATGTGAACATTTTAAAGTGTCCTCCCAACAAGTAGTGGCGGAATTTATACAACGCATACACCATGGCTAATCCTTCTCTCTCTGTAGTGGTGTAATTAACTTCAGTTGTAAATAGCTTACTGCTAGCAAAAGCTAACGGATGGTCAATATCCCATTCTCCGGTTTGTTCCAATACTGCTCCTAAGGCAATAGAATATGCATCGACATGCACATGAAACTCCTTGCTCCAATCTGGAAAGACCAGAATGGGCACAGTCACCATCTTCTGTTTCAATGTGTCAAATCTCTCCTAGCATTCGTCTGTCCAACTAAACTGACAGTCTTTCTTCAACATCTTCTCCATCGGTGCTATGATCTAAGCATATCCTTTAATGAATTTCCTGTAGTAGCCAGTATGTCCTAGTGCAGTGCATAGTTGTTTGACTGAAGTAGGAGGTGACAAATCAAGTATGATGGTGATTTTAGAGGGATCTACTAGTAATCCTTGCTTGCATACAATATGACCTAATAGCACTCCAAATGGTGAGAAGAAGATGCACTTCTGCAGATTTAAAGCAATTTGACACTGCCTGCATTTATCCAACATTAGCCTTAGAAATTTGATATGGTTTTTCAACAAACTAAACACAGTCCAGTCATCAAAATATGATTCTAAACATTTATGCAAAAACTCTTTGAACACTTCTACCGCCACCTTGTAAAAGATGGTTGGCGCATTATTCAATCCAAATGGCATCACTGTATATTGGTAGGATCCCCATTCTATGGCAAACGTGGTCTTCTGGCGATCCTCCTTGGAAATCCAAATTTGATGGTATCCTGAAAATCCATCTGTAAAAGAATATACCTCCTGTCCTCCCACATTGTCTAATACTTCATCCGTGAATGGTGTAGGGAAGGGGTCATGCAGACATGAATCATTCAACTTTATGAGATCTACGTAGATCCTAAATTCACCTGTCTTCTTGTCTTGTACCACCATAGGGTTGATCCACCCCGACTCTTTGATCCAGCATTCTGTTGAGCTCAAGTTTCACTTTTTCCTTATATTTTGGGTTCAATATGTAGGGTATTTGCTTGACTGGCTTCGCACATGGTTTCAAAGGTATCCTCATCTCTCCCATAGGACATTTGATACCTTTCATATCAATGAACTTGGTTGGAAGCAATTCTTGATATTCGTGCAACAACTCTATAATATTGTCAATGGTAGCAGCATCCCAGTAATCTCCGACATTGGCAAGATTTGTTGTCTCCTCTGTCCCAATATTGACTTTTTTAATCTTGATTGGTTGACCAATAAATGGTATCTCAAATCTTGGTCCTTCTACATCTCTTTAGACTTCTGTTTCAGTGGTGTTTACCTTCCTGGGATCATCATCGTCGGCATTGATGTTGTAGAAACTCTGCAATTTTTGGATAGGCTCAGTTCATTCATCCTCTTCTTGTTCCATAGGGAGGATAGATGCCTCTTCAAATACCTTATGTCTCACAATATGCAATGCTTGGTCTACTTAAGGATATTCACTTTCAAATAAAAAGGTGCTGACAAAATTTTGAATCATACCTTCCCAGTCTGCAGTGATGAAGCACATCTCCACTTGAAAGTACCAGTTGATAGGGGTTGTGTCCAACATGTTCATGAATCTATGCACCCATTGTTCTCGGCGAATGTCACTCCAAGCCTCTTCATAGCTCCGCACATGGTTTTCTGGGAAGTGATGAACCATTCTTTATTCTTTTCATCTGGGATCTGAAAAGTTAATCGACCTGTCAAGGTATTGAACCTTTGATCAAACTCCCAAACAGGCTCAAATACTTTCTGCTTGATCTCCTTCAGTTTTGTAATACATTGAGACTCTGACTTAGGTTTCTTGAACTCTACAGTTATCTCATTCTTGATATTTCACAATGTCTTAGGCTGTGCAAGTCCTTGGACAAGCTTCATGTACCAACTCAGTGCGCAATCCCTTAGGGTAGTGCTGAACTGGGTCCTTTTAACAGCTTCATCGGTGACATTTTTAATATTCCATACGAATTTGCACAGAAACCAATGTTGATCAGGATATTCAGATCCATATCCCCTAAATATAGGGAGCGTCATCTCATCTGCGATAGAGCTACCTAGGTTTTCGGTATGAGTAGATGTTGAGCTACTAGTAACAGTACTCTGAGTACTTTGGTGGTTCTGATTATTTTGATTATCTAGTTATGTTGAAATAACAGGAGGATTAATAGTACTTACTTCAACAGTTTGCGCAGTTCCTAAATTTTCAGGCTTGTCCTAGTGAGGTTATTCAGCTTCTCCTTCCTCTGTCCTAGCGGGTTCTGAATGTTCTCCATCTGTCATATCTACCTCTTCTCCACTGTAGAAACCCTCTTCCCCGTAGTTTTGATTAAACAGGTTCTTAAGGTGAATCCATTTGAATACTCTCCCACTGTGCATATGTCCAGCTTATATGTCATTGTCACTGTCTAAATTCTTGAACATTAGAATTTTCCGATCCATCCAATCTATTGTATATTCAAGATGTTCTTCTCATGCAACAACATCTTGAGTCTCAACTTCAGAAATTGTAAAAATTTTCCTCTAGGTCCCTTGAAGAAATATCTTTTAGCTTGGTTGTATGACTCTACTATGTCAACAACAAACTCTGTGATGTACCCTCCAATGGTACTATCGAACCAGTGATCTACTGCTCGTGATATGGTATTATCAACTCTTTTGACCTTCTTGATCAACTCCAACGTCCAAACCACAGGAGGTCTAGATCTGATCTCGAATTGGGTATCTGCTAACCTAGCCAACCACTCAGACAAATCCTGATGGATTCCTCCAAAGGAAATCTCGTGAATGTCGATGAATATGTATCTTTGTAGCCAATCTTCAGTACTTAGCTTAGGGTTATTGTTTTAGGCTTCAGCAAAGTCCCTCTCTTGATCTTATATCCATTTTTGAATCTCTATCTTCGATGGGAACAACCTTGAAATTCCCTCAAAAATATTCTTGTCCTGGAAACATAACCATTTGTTGGCACAGGGGTAGACCCAGGGTTCACTCGAAGAGTGCACCAACAAGCCCTAGCCACTGGCCCTTTTGGAAACACCTGCAAAGAAGATACAGTCTCACCTAAAGTAGCTAAAAGGGGGGTTGCAGGACAGAGATGTCTACAAACAGGGGAATATCAAGTGGATCTAATACAACAACAAGGAAACAATCATACATCCCTCACCAAGCTAGATCTACCCTACACAATTATAGATCTAATCTACTACAACAATGTGAATAACAATATAACAGTGACATATATCAAAGAATCAATCGCACACACAACACAAGGTGTACGTGGTTAACGCTCTCTCTAGGGAGACATCCACAAAACTGTGCTTATGATTTATTAAGATAAAGCCTACAGTCCTTGTCTACGCTCTTAGCTAGTGTATCTTCTTTATTCTCTCTTTCTCTCTCATTCCTGCACACCCAGCTACAGGACTTAACCTTCGCACACAACTAAAGATATTACAATACCAGAAGGATCTCTCACTTAGCACTTCTCTCTCTCAATACAACAATATCTCACCACAACAATAGAGATAGATCAAAAACAATATCAAACCAACCTAAAGCACCAACCCAACCTAGGCCCTTTAGACCTCTATGTATACATTACAATCATTCACCAATAGCCCTAGGATGAAACCTAGGTGCCAAAACCCTAGATACCAAAACCCTTGGTGTCTAGAACCCTAGGTCAACTTGACCCACTTTTTTCGGTCTTCACGAACCTGTCTTTCCTTCCTTCTCGCGTGGTGCTCCAAAGCATCCAACTGTGGATTTTTTCCACTTGTTAAGTTGTCCTCGATCCCTCTTCCTTGTTGATATGTCATCCTCGATCTCCTCGTCCAATGGCTTGCATTTCCATACTCCACTCCATCTTTTCTTCTCTTTTTCTCACTTCGACCCTGTGACAGTCACTATGTCTTCCGTGAAGTTCGATTTTCACCTTTTCTTCCTTTTTCTTCACTTACTGCCATAACCAAGGGCCAGCAATTCCCATCTGTCAATGGTGAGAGAGCCTGCCACTAATTACTGCAAGTCTCAAGGTACTCATAAAAGTCTAGGTCTCGGATCCAGAATAAGTGAGATGAATTTGATGGAAAAAGACCTGCTAAAAGGAGAGAATTAAGGAATCTCTCATCAGTTAGCACGAGGAACAAAGCAGGAGATTCATAATTTAGTGGAGATCGGATGAAGAATATGTTTAGGAACCAATGAACCTGTGCATCTTTCACGTGTGTCAAATGCAAGTGGTACACGAAAAAGACCTTCTGAATAGCATCCAATGATGAAAATTGCTGACAAAGGAAAGGAAACCACCAATAAGGCTAATGGCATCCAAGACACTGCATGAATCCCAAAGTGTGAATAGATGTCTTGCCGTTGAACACAAGGGAAACCACCCAATCAACGACCAATGATGAAGTGTTGACTGTTGGGTTCAAGGTGACCTACCAATGATTAAAGTAGGGCCAAGGTGCATAATAAGACCATAGTATCATGTGATTATGAGACAACTTGAGGGTATGGCCGATATGCAAATTCAAGAGTTCTGAGGAATGGCCGACACAGGTTGATAGACTTCCTTTTAACAAGATCATGATACATATGGTAGACTCCCACAGCATAGACTCAATGATGTGACTAATAGATACAGGAGGCATCAATAATGTTCTCTATAAGGACTAGAAGAGTAACCAGTCAGTAGAGAACACTCTTTAACAATATCAACTTCCTAAGGCCATGCTAAACCCAAAATTATGATGACACCAGGACTCAATAATTTTGTGCTTTGTTCAAAGGTGACATGATTGCTGCCAATTATAATATAGTACTCCCTTCCCGCCCATATTTTTTTGTTTTTTTATAACAAATGAATGATATGATACAAAGGAGGAAATGAGTGTTGCAAGTAAGAAAAGCTAGTTCCAGCAATGGAACGTACCTATGCTCAATGCAAGGAAATGCATGTGGGAAATGGACACTCGGGGTGATGTTCCCTGCAGGGTGTAGGGTGTCAAATTGTGAAGGATATGAACAAGGCTCTGCTTGGTTGAGGATGCAAAAATTTCTTAGGCAATGGTTTATAACGCAAAGCGAGAACCGACTAAAGGCTCAATACTGCAAGCAAGGGCATGAGATGCAATCACAACATAATGCCAACAAATGTCCTTTTTTATGTCTTTTAGTCTACTTGGTGTGAAAAAGGGATAAAATTGTGCCAAATAGATGTCTTTTCAAATACAATTTATGAGTTTTAAAAAGACAAGTTCACTCGGTGATCTTTTCTATTTTTGGTAATGAGTCGGAAAAGAGCTTAACTAAGACTCATGACATTTCAAATCCAATTTAACGAGTGTGAAAGGCACAAATCACAAAGCAATCTTTTCATTTTTTAGATGAGTCAGAAAAGAGCTTAACTAAGAATCGTTATGTTGTTCTAATCAACATGTAAAGGGGGAGGCCAAGGCTCCCATACCAGTCTTCTGTGGAAGGTCAGTATCTTACGGATAGTTGACAAAATCTTGGGAAAACCCAAAGCTCTCCAAGTTGAGGAGGAGAAAGTGCTAGCAGAGTATATAGTCTCTGTGATGGTTTGAATAAGGTCTCTTAATGGAAAAGACATAGGTGGGGGTATGGGATTCCCCATTAGGTTGTCCCAATCAAAGGGAACCTCATCAGGACTTGGAGGGAGAGCACTTGGGGGAGGAATAAATCTCTCTCGTTGAGAAGGAGTGTGATTAGGAATGTTGATGACATGACTAAAGGTTGCATCACCATTTACAAGGAGAGTGGGGTTGACCAGAGATTGCAATGGTATGACCCCCTATTTAATTCTAGGTTGAAGAGGATGCATGAAAATAGGGATAGGGTACACATCACCCTCAACAACAGGGGTGAGGTTAGGAGAAGAAAGCACTATGTCGATCGAAAGAAGGACAGGGTGCGGGGAAACCACAGATGTCTCAAAATTTGATGGGCCCTTGGGAGAGATCCATGCTTCCGGTATCTTGGCAGTAGCTAGACCCAAACACATAAGATGACTTCCTTCACAAGTTTTGCAAAGGAACTTAGGCTTACTTCTGAGACATCTAGGCCTCTCGATGCCCTGCGCATTGTTTACAATGGCTGGTGACATGCTCTCGTCATGACTAGTAGAGGTAAGAGAGTTTTCTCCTATATGATGAATAGAGGTTGGAGATGTGACATGATTGTGACTCAGGGTGAAAAGGGTGGTGCCCCCAACATAATTGGCATAGGTTGGGTGTGAGCTATCGACATAATTTGTAGAAAATGTTGACCCATCTCTGATGCGACTGACAGAGGTCGGTGATGGAGCACCAGTATCACTAAAAGTGACTTCCCTAGCGATATATTGTGGCATTTGATGCCAAGGTCCGGCGAAATATTGGTTTTGAAACATTGTAGACTAGGAAGGATCCTGGTGTACCCCATGTCCCTGCCCAGAAAGGTGGTGGCTTACACCAAAATGGTCCGAAGAGGTTTATAAGGGAATCATCACAGAGGTTTGCAAAGAGACTAAGGTAGGATAAGAATTATTCAAGTGATGATATATGTTGTTGCCTTGTGAAGGGGTCTCGTAAAGAGGGTAGCCCGAACCATAAAATTGATTTTCCCCATACGAAATACCTAGAGGTACGTGAGGGCCTATCATGGAAAAAGTGTTCGATGGAACTAACATGGAAGACGAAAGATACATGGATGGGGCATAATAAGTGGGATAAGCACCCATCTGAGCACTGGCTTCTGGAAGAGCATAACTAGAATTGGATCCATAAGGGGGAAGGTTCCAACCTCCCATGGGGACACGACTCATATCAAATGAAGAAGTAGGCATCGGAGCCATGGTGTCCCATGATCCAATGCTAGGATTCATATACATGGGCCAGGGAGAGGATTGCACGGGTGAAGGAATATCAACATAAAAATGACTAGAGAACCAAGGTGTGGACCGAGTGTTATAGTTCTGCAAACCATTGTGAAAATCATAAGTATACATCCCCATGAAATGAGTAGGTATCATGGGATGGGTAGCAGTAAATGAGGGAGAAAAATAAACTCCACTATCCATGATGATGACAACCAAAAGAAACTTATAAGGCCAACTAGTAGTCAAAGAGTATACCAAAAATTCAAATGGCCAATATGCATGTAAACGAGCTAAAGTGGTTGAGTGGCCTCCCTCGCTAAAGAAGGTATGTCTCGTCCAAGAGGGACCTGAGCCTCCCCGCTAAAGTTTGGAGGTAATCGAATCGGTTATAGGGGCCCTCATGGGCTTAACAACTAGTCGTTGAGATCCCCCTGGAGAGGTAATCCTCCATAAAGGTTGTGTGTTGTCCGACCCCTATCTGACCTAGGGTACAAGTAGAATAACCCCTGCAAGTAACCTATGAGATACCTAAGTCAAGAAACTAATAAACCATTGTATAACCGAGGCATAGGAAAGCATTCGTAAGTATGGATTACCATATTGGTAGGGTAGTAAAGCTCGAAACCTTGAAAGCACTGCCTCCCACAGAGGTATGGGTACTAAAAAGATCTCCAAATATGAATAAATCCATAGAAATATCTCTAACGCTAGGCGAGTATCTGGGGGTTATCCCTTCAATTAGCTTCATGTGACCTCCTGATTAACTTCAGTGTGAGGGGAGCCTCCTAATCTTACCAATTATACAATGGACTTCTCAATTCCTTGTCTCAAACACATATGATGATTTAATTGCCTTGGAGAAGTTTACTCACAAAATCCTATCCCAAGGCACTAAATCCTAGACTAGTTTGTGCACCCTAAAAATAAAATCGTGACTAATCAATTTTAGTTTAAAGCATAAATTTTATTGGCCGTGATTACTTAGAAGGGTATGGAAGTGAAACTCATGATATTATGACTCTGCAAGAAAATAAATATAAATATAATGAAAAGTCTAATTTTAATTTTTTCAATGAATGATATGTGTATAAAAACAGTGCAAATTTCAATTTCAACTCTGCAATTCAGGAGTAAAATGAAATAGTTCACTAAATGCACTAAGCTAATGATAAATATTTAGAAGACAAAAATGCTAAGCAATGTAAAATGCTTATTTTTTTGTATTTTCAATATATTAAATAGAAAATGGATGGACTGAAAAGAAACCTGATATATAAATTCTATTGTGTATAAACGGAATGATTTAAGCAGAATACCAAGCAGCCAAGCAACAACCCAGAGTTCAAGGACAAATCAAAAAATGAAAAACGATGAGAAAGACTATGCCCAAAAACTCAACTCCAAGCAGGTTTCCTGTTAACCCAGAGAATGCTCAACAGGCACTACAGAAACCTAAGAAGGCTCAACAATCATCAAATACCACCCAACAACCACCAATACAAGAAACCAAGCAAGGAAATAAGGTGTACGAGACTGTTCAAGGAAACAAAGCATATATACGAAGCTCACAGTGAGACAACACACATGTGTACGCGACTGTCAAGGAAATAGGGCACATATATGCTTGAAAACAAGGCCAGGCAAGGGTAAAAAGGCTGAAAACTCAGACCCAAAGTGAACAAAATCTATCAAGCAGTGATACGACAAGAAACACAAAGGAAAAAAAGAAATGCAAGGAGAAAAAGTACTTCAACCCTTAGAAAGAAGATATCTCCCCAGTGGAGTTTCCAATTATGTTATGAGGGAAAAAATCTCTATGGCCAGGGTAAACCACAACAGACAGGTATGACTGCAGAAATATACTCAATTCCAACATATGCTATATAAACCAATGTGCAAGCGAGATAAGAAATAATCCTACCTCATTCCAATGTTTGATGATGCTCCACTGTTGAGTACTTTGACCAAAATCTTTGTACCTACAACAAGTTCTCAACAAACAAGCGGAGCAAGTATATAGTGATAATAAAAAAGGGTTAGCACATTAGATAGCATAATCCATTAATAAACATTACAAATATTCCCATGGATAATAATCATATATTTGCACGATACCAATTGGATAGGAAAGGAGTATTTCTATTAATAAATGATCAACAGAAGAGAAAACATTACAGACTTTCGTGTCGGCACGGTTCGAAACCAAGAAACCAAGTTCCTTCCAACTAGGCCTCCACCACTTCATTCCTCCACCAAAGGCAAGCTCATAGGAAAGAGACAATGAGGTTCTCTCAACAATAGGGAAAGATCTTGGGGTCTAAACACTATGTTCAGACTTGAGGGACAAAGGGATACAGACTCAATATGAAGTAATTTCTCCAGAGTAACTTTGCTCTCAAAGTTGAATGCTTTCTCCTTTTTTCCATAGCTCAGAATTGTGTTCTTATAACCTTCAAGGTGCAACTGAAGGGCTGAGTCATAACGCTTCCAGTATATGGAAGGCCAAGGATCAAAGATCTCTTGTTGTGACATGGAAACTCGACTTCACTTTTGTATTTTTTGGCACAAATGTCGATGTATGTGGGTTGTAGTGGAGCAAGCTATGTATATGCATGTTGTATAGTATATAGGGTGTGTATATGTGGAAAAATATGTATTTTTAGCTCTAGATTCATCAAAAAGGGATGACAAGTCTGCATAGGGAAATGGAAAAAGGCCCTCTATGCAATATAACAATGGTGAGGCAAATCTTGCTATAACACACTATTGGAATAGGTGGTCCCATCAGTGGAACAATGCCTGGAGGGGCCTGTCACCGGGCAAGTCATTCAGGAGTTCGTTGAGAAGGAGGCTCTAATGAAGTAGTAGGTCAAGGCATCTTGAGCTAAGATCGAGGCCTTTGAAGCAAAGTTACCTAGATCAGAGTGACTCGGGTTGAGTCACAGGTGAGTGTTGGGGGCATGTTGGCCCTCGACCAAGTTTTGGGAGAACCTTGGTCGCGTTTGACCATTTTTGGGACTTCCACAGGCTAGTCAAAGACGGAGCGCCTAGGTGAAGAGGAGATCACGAGATCTCTCCCTTTTTGTGGTATTTTTGGGTTTTAAGGTTTATGTAATGGGTATGGGATGTTAACCCATGGGTCTTACCCATGTTTAGGGCCCTTTTATAATATATAAATAAGTAGCTAGACAATGTAAGAAGCAGACCTAGTAAGTTGATGGCTTAGTGATAATGTTAGCTATGTGCAAGAAGATGTGTTAAGGCTTGCAGAGCTAAGTGCAAGCATTTTGTAAGTGCTTTGTGCACAGACTGTGTAAAGGCTCTGTGTTGTGCCAAAATAGGGGAAGGAGGATCTGGCGAGGTGCGCGCAGATATCTTGTCCTTGGAGAGTATGATTTGTGTCTTGGTGCATGTAAGCAGATTGGAAGAAGCTAATAAAGAAGTAGAAGAGTTGGTGGACATAGCCCCACACTGGGGTGAACCACGTATATCCTATGTTATTGTGCTTTGTGCAATGTGTTCATAGTGTTTATGTTTCTATTTTCTTAGTGTTGATTGATGAATGCATCTGATGTAGTATCTTAGTTCTTAATAATGTGAATGAATGTTAGATCTGAGTTAATGTTATGTGCTAAGTGAATGAAAGTGTTAGATCTTGGTTATTACTACGTTGATCTAGATCTAGGGTGTAACCTGTGATGTGAATAAATGCTAAAGACTAATCAATGTTAATTGTTAAGTGCTCTCTTAAGTATTGTGATCACAGATATATGTCCCAGCCAGGTTGTAGACACTTGAGTCATGCAACCCCCCTTGCCTCTACCTCGAGTGAGACTTCATCTACTTGGCAGGTGTTGTTGAAAGGGTCGATAGTTAGGGTTTTGTTGGTGCACTATTGAAGCATTGAACCCTGGGTCTGCCCCTATTCCAACAAATGTTAGTTAAAGCCTTACTGTGTCATTGATCTTTTCACAAAGTGGAAGATCAAGAGCTCCACTGGTCGCGAAGGCTTTAGGGCCTGCCTTCGGTCACATTGGCTCCATCACCGCCACCATTACAGTGAAGACTTCACCAAAAAGGGTCATTTGAGGCGACTGGGCCACCGGAGACTATGCCTGAGCCATCCCCAAGAGGAGAACACTCGAATCCAGAGGAATTTATTGTTTCTGACCTTAGAGTGGAAGCTCTCAATCTGGTTAATCCTCTGATCACTGACTTGTCAGCACCAATTTTGGTACAATTTGTCCCTCCAAGGGTAACACCTCACGAGCGTCAGATAGTTTAACAATACTCTATGGAAGAAAATGTTTCTACTTCGTTAGGGAGTCCTCACACTCCCTCAACAACTTCCACCATAAGGGGAATTCTTCCTCCTAATCCACCTTCGTTGGTTTGGACTAAAATGGTCTCGACCACCTCTACTTCGAGAAGTGGTCCAATACCATCATTGGTGGTGACCACGGCTCCATTCACACAGAGTGCGACAGGCCCTCCATTTTCATATGGGATGCCTAACTTTGATACAAACTATGTCCTTACCTACTCCACCGTACAGACCATGGATATGGGGGAAGGGAGATCAAACACTCCCTTGCAAGGGTCCATCGGAGGAACCTCGACCTCCTATAACGCTATCCCCTACGGTGGAGGTCATATACCTCCTCTGCCCCCCCTCACTCAGCGGTTCTTTCCAGCAACCTGTCAAGTCGAACACAAACTACATCTTGTTTGGAGCAGGCAATATAGGACCTTATTCTTACACCACCTGGGTGGGTTCAATGTCATTCTCTTTGTTTGGTGCATTTGGTAATAACACTTTTTTGTCAGCTATCGTCTCAGCCGAGGGAAACCCTGGTTTTGGACAACATAATCCTGTGCAGGGTACTATTCCTACACAAGGGGAAAACACAGTATTTTTCTCCTCACAAGGACTTTGGAATCCTTGGCAGGGATCAGTTCCCTCGTCAGGGATGTCGACCGGTGGAAACCTCTTCCATGGTCAATGGAACCTCAGGCAAGTCTCAGTACATATGCCCATCGGATCAGCAGGGGGAAACCCCTTCCAAAATATTTGGAACACAACGTAGGGAGCAATCCCTACCCAGCCTTCGACATCCAATTATGGGAATCAACTGATGATGTCACAACAAACAAAGTTTTTCTATAATTGGAAACCTAACCAGAACATCCATGGTTTCTAGAAAAACTTTGTTTGTTGCCTAAAGTTTTTCGACATCCATGGTCTCTACCAGAACCCTAGCCAGCAGCCCAAATTTTCCTGGAAACCTGGTGCCATTCAAGATCCAGGATCCCTTTTTCCTGCACATAGTACCCAACCCTAAATACCATTTCTGGAAATTTTGCACTTTCCAGACTTGTCAAGTTTTCTTAACGACTCGATTTGTCATGATCCGCATTGGCCTCCCATGCTGACTAAGTTTCCCCCTGATATTCTGAAATTCGAAGGCAAGCCTAGCAAAGACCCAGGTGATCATGTGACAACTTTCCACCTATGGTGCTCATCAAACTCACTGCAAGATGACTCTGTACAGTTGTGTTTGTTTCAACGTACTCTTATTGAGGGTGCCACGAAATGGTACATTGAGCTCAACTGCTCAAGATAATATTACTTTAGCGATTTGGTTATGGTTTTCCTGAACCATTTTTGACTACCTATGAGATACAATGTTGTCACTGAATTTTTGGCCAACTTTGAGAAAACAAAGGTCAATCATATCTTGGATCACATTCAAGAATGGGGGCGCAGGAAGAGTTTGATTAAGGTACATGTCCCACCAACTTTTCGGCTAGAGTGGTTCCTAAAGTATTTGGTATCTCAGTTATCCAAGGACGTTGCAACGTTGGGAGTGTTTTCATAGGAGGAGGTGATAATGAGATCACAACAGCTCGGACTGATATACTCTCAGTCTGGCTTACTCTATGATATTTTTCCATATGCACCATGGTCCATCCTTGACAAGACCAAATAGAAGTCTGGACCACATGGTGATGGTATAGTTGGTTCAACACAAGCGAATTCTAGTGTTCAATTGTCAAATCAATTGCAACAATTGTTGATACTGAAGATAGTGGCCAGACATACCTCCGGTTCGGCTATTCCCTCTACCCAAACATTGGACGTACACAATGTGCAGTCGACGAAACCGAATGCCAACCAACAGCCTGACAGACAAAAGAAACAATGAAACAAGAAGGGTAAGGGGGATAAGAAACCCAATAACAATTATAGCAAGGGAAACATGGAGAAGAGAAACTAGAAGTATCCATGTAACCTTTACATGGAGGACCATCTGACTCACTTGTTCCCTCGACTTGTGGAGGCCCAGAAGTTATTGGCATAGAAGCATCTTGTTGTGTTAATGAACCCATTTCCATGTGGGAAAAATATGACTCAAGCCTCTTCGAGCGTGGATAGGGGTAGTCAGGGGCCCCTCACGTCTTCTAGTAATCCCTCGGCCAAAAACGTTTATATGATGAAAGGTGATGCTTACATAGAAACTAGGGAACATGATTACAGAATGTCAGAATCTATTGAAAAGGGTAAAGAATTCATAAAATTGTTTGTTCCTCTCCAGATTGAGTAGACGATGGGTGAAACAATGACACACATCCTGAAAGGGGCATTCAAGAAATATTCTCATATTCCAAATGTGAGGGATGCCTAGAACTACTCTGTGGTGGAGAATTTGTCACAAACCCTTTGTGTGATGTCTACTTTGGAGGTCCTCCAGAGCTACCCTTCACAGAGAAAGGCTTTGTTATCCACTTTAGGATCTACAGAAACATGTAATCTGGGAACAATCGTTCTCGATACGACCGAATTGAAACCTCGTCTCCCATAACATGTTGCGTTTCAGGTATTAGTGGATTACACCACAAAAAAATTTACTCGAAATATTTTCCACGCAGTAGTTGATGAGGGCGCCTTGACTTGCATGATGTCATTGGCATGTTGGAAGGACATTGGCCAACCCAGTTTTTCTCTGTCACCTACTATGCTTACTTATTTCAGCAATTGTTCTTTCAGACCACATGGAATCATCCCTTCTTTCCCCGTGCAGTTTGGAGGGAAGAGCTTGTTCATCGAAGTTGAAGTGGTTGATGCACCTCTCGACTACAACCTGTTTTTAGGAAGGAGTTGGAATTATGCAATGCATGGAGTGGTTGCCATAGTTTTTCGAGTCTTGTTGTTTCCACACGAGGACCAAATTGTAACCATTGACCAATTGTCATTCTCCAAGCCTGACCCTTCATCAAGGGCATCCAATGTCTTGATAATTGATTACCCTCATCTCGACATCGTCAACATGGAGGTTGGTTTGAGCCCACCTTTGATGGGTACTTTTGATTACCTACCTGATTCTGGCGATCTCAAGTTCATATCGGCTGCTCCCGACCTGCCTAGGGATGAAATGTTTCAAGTGTCTTCGTTTCGAATGACTTACTTTAATGATTTGTGGACTCTTCCTTCCCCATTGACCTCAATGGAGGGGACAGGGCATCCTAGCATGGCCATGCCCTTGTCCGCGACATAAGTTGTGTACAGTATTATCCAGCAAGCTTCGATTGACCTTGATCTGATTCATGCACAAGAGTTAGATCTAGTTCTCGAGCCTATTTTGGCTCAAGTTTCCCTCAGAAATACAGATTCTTTAGACTTTGTATTTCCCTCTGATGAGGCCATTATGGAGGCATTGACTGGTTCAGACATACCCTGGGATTATCTCCATCACATATCTTATTTTCTCTCGGAGTTAAGAATAATAGAGGCAGGTGAATTCGTGTTGACTATGACTAGAGACAGGTCTTGTCCTATTAATCCTCTGGATACGCACGCAGTTTATGTTGAAGGTAATATGGAAAGTATCACCGAAACAATACCTATTGATATCTCCAGAACCCATAGCGCCGTGGAGAATGTCTTTGTCAAAGCAGACTTCTCCCTGGAGGAGATTCGAATATACACAGATTTATTTAAGGAATTATGTGATGTTTTTGTGTGGTCTTACGAGGAAATGCTAGGCATCGATCCAATAATCATCGAACATGAGATAACGAATTATCCTGATGCCAAGCCGGTCCGAAAGAAGCTTCGTCTGGTGAAACCTCAGAAAGAGGCAGCTATTAAGGCTGAAGTAGAGAAACTGCTTAAAGTTGGTTTCATCTACCCCGTACAGTTGATGCAATGGGTGTCAAATCACGTTCCAGTTAACAAAAAATAGAGCATGATTTGCGTGCGCATGGACTTTTGTGATTTGAATAAGGCATTTCCAAAGGATAATTTCCCCACGCCATTCATTGATCAGATTGTCAATGAATTCACAGAATGTGAGGTCTTTTATTTCATGGATGGTTTTTTAGGATACAACCATATTCATATCAAACTCGAGGACCAACATAAGACAACTCTTATCTATTTGTGGGGCACATTTTATTATCGTAAGATGCCCTTTGTCCTAAAGAATGTTGGAGTCACTTTTCAGTGGGCCATGTATTTTGATTTCCACGACCTTAGACATATGGTCGAGGATTATCTCAATGATATAGCATCACGATCTCATAAGAGAGATGATCATCCCACACACCTCCAACTAATATTTGAATGATGCCACTACTATCAGATTCACTTGAATCCCAACAAGTGCAGTTTATGAATGACATCAGGTCGTCTTCTAGGTTTCATAGTTTTGACAATAGGGATCACAGTCAATCCTCTTAAGGTTGAGGTGATAGTTCAGTTTCCTCCCACATGAACAGTCCCTCAACTTCAAATCTTAGAGGTGAAAGTGAACTTTCTTCGGTGTTTTATTGAAAACTATGACGAGATCACTAAAGGGTTCATGCATTTAATGGAAAAATGGAGTCCCTTTCTGTTGGATGAATCCTCTCAACGCTCTTTCGAAGCAATGAAATGCACCCTTACGTCTGCACCTCTGTTTTGGCCTCCCAATTATAATAAAGATTTCTTATTGTATTTGGTTGCTGCAGAATTGAGCATCGGTATGGTATTGGTTTAATAGGACGATTTTCTCGAAGAGCATGTGATTTATTACCTAAGCCGAGGCTTGGTTGGACCGGAACTCAACTACTCCCATGTTAAGAAGCTTGTGTGGTTAGTAGTACATGTTTTCCTGTGATTCTGTCATTATATATTGCTTCACAAGACCACGTTCATTGCCATTGTGAATCCATTTCAATATGTTTTGACACGACGCATCATTGGCAGCAAGATCAATAGATGGATTTTTATCCTCCAGGAATTTTACTTGGATTTTGTTTCCAAGAAATCCAAAAAGTCATTGGTCTTTGCAGAACTCATTTCAGAACTTTTGGTTGAATCTGGTGATGACACCCCCAAAGAATCACCTATTAAAGGAGATATTTTTATGATCACATCTTCGGACCCCTGGTATGGAGATATAATAGTCTATCTCCAAACTTTGAAGTGCCCTTCCTCTGCTTCTCACGATGAGTGTCGACGAATATGCCATCAGGCATGAAACTATCTCATCCTCGATAACACTTTGTATCATCAAGGTGTAGATTTCATTCTTAGTCGGTGCCTTATTCACGAAGAATCGGAACTCATTCTTAATGACTTCCCCCCTAGAGCATGTGGTGGCTATTTGTCTAGGTTGGCAACAACCCAAAATATTCTACGAGCCGGTTACTTTTGGCCTACATTAATCAAGGATTACGTCGAGTTGGTTAAGAAGTTCCACCCATGTCAGATCTTCTCACAGAAGATGAGGGAACATCCTACTCCCATGTTTCTGTAAATTCTAACCTTGTACAATATCTACTGCAAACAGATATTCAAAAAAGAACAGAAAATATACAATGGAAAATACAAACATTACACAGAGATTTTTCCCCTGGAAACCCAAACCGTGAAAACCAACATATTTTATATTCATTCATTGTGTTACAATGTTTACAATACAAAATACATATAGGAGCCAGCGGCATCCAAAACCCTAACCCAATGCCCTGGATTAGTCCAAAACCCTAATTCCTTAACCGAAAATAGAAAACCATTGGCAAAGAAACCATGTGTCGAAAAACCACCTAAATGTAATGCGGTCCCGATACAAAAAAAAAATAATCGAGGGCACTGCCCCCGAACCCCTACATGCCCAGTGCAGAGGCTCGGACACTACTACTCGTGCAAAGAATATAACACATACCCAATATTTTCTCATGATTTTTATTGGTCCTTTCACCAAGAGAGGGATTGATTTTACTACATGCCACCCGGCTTCAACCAGGGGGCGTCATTATATCATCGTAGCAGTAGACTACTTCACAAAGTGGGTCGAGGCTATTCCAACATTTAACAATGATGGCGGAACAAAAACTCTCTTCATTTTTAACCAGATAATATCTAGGTTCAGCATCCCGAAGGAGATTGTCACTGACCATGGAAATCACTTCCAGAACAAAATGATGTATGATTTAACATCAAAGATTGGGTTGAGGAAAGAGCATTCATCACCCTACTACCCACAAGCGAATGGTTAGGTGGAAGCTATGAATAAGTCCCTCAAGACTATTCTGCAGTGAATGATCAATTATGCCAAGTCAAATTGGCATTTGATGTTGTACTCGATGTTATATGCCTACCGAACGTTTGTAAAGACTGACACCGGTTTCTCACCTTTTCAACTCATTTATGGGATGGAATCAGTCTTGCCTATAGAGTTTCAGATCCCGTGTCTAAAGTTGGCAGTAGATTTATTTCCAAACACTTCACCGCTTGAGGAATGCTTATTATATCTTGAGCATCTCGATGAGAAGCATCGTGATGTAGCCTTGGCCAACGAGGCTCACAAGAAATGAGTCAAGTGTCAATATGATCGGTCCGCTCATCCTCGGATTTTCTTCGAAGGAGACCTAGTCTTGGTCTACGACCAAGGTAAGGATCCCCCAGGATCAAGAAAGTTCAAAATCATGTGTTTCAAACATTTCATTGTGAAGGAAGTCTTAAAGAAGGACACTTATCATCTGGTCGACTTTGAAGGAAATGATTTGGCAAAGCCTAGAAATGGGCTCTACCTCAAGAAGTATTACTCATAGGTTGTTCACCTGGGTGACTTCTTGTACATATGTATAGCTCTTATGCAGTTAGTTTTTTGTCCTTTTATTTTATGGACGTGTCATTATTTATGTCATATTTTTCACCGTGGTAGATGTCATGTGAATCGAAGGTGTTCTTTGGGTTTGTAGACAGCGCTAAACGAAACACTTGGAGGCTTTATTCCGTAGCTTGGGTGATTTTCATGCCTCAAGGCCAGTTACTAAATTCTGGAGGTATCTATCTAGGTGACACTACAAACAATGTCGTCGAGTACAACGCAGTGATAGATTTTATTCATGACGCTTTGTC
>ML808283.1:116149-138485 GCA_009831015.1 Picea engelmannii
CCTTGTGAAGGGGTCTCGTAAAGAGGGTAGCCCGAACCATAAAATTGATTTTCCCCATACGAAATACCTAGAGGTACGTGAGGGCCTATCATGGAAAAAGTGTTCGATGGAACTAACATGGAAGACGAAAGATACATGGATGGGGCATAATAAGTGGGATAAGCACCCATCTGAGCACTGGCTTCTGGAAGAGCATAACTAGAATTGGATCCATAAGGGGGAAGGTTCCAACCTCCCATGGGGACACGACTCATATCAAATGAAGAAGTAGGCATCGGAGCCATGGTGTCCCATGATCCAATGCTAGGATTCATATACATGGGCCAGGGAGAGGATTGCACGGGTGAAGGAATATCAACATAAAAATGACTAGAGAACCAAGGTGTGGACCGAGTGTTATAGTTCTGCAAACCATTGTGAAAATCATAAGTATACATCCCCATGAAATGAGTAGGTATCATGGGATGGGTAGCAGTAAATGAGGGAGAAAAATAAACTCCACTATCCATGATGATGACAACCAAAAGAAACTTATAAGGCCAACTAGTAGTCAAAGAGTATACCAAAAATTCAAATGGCCAATATGCATGTAAACGAGCTAAAGTGGTTGAGTGGCCTCCCTCGCTAAAGAAGGTATGTCTCGTCCAAGAGGGACCTGAGCCTCCCCGCTAAAGTTTGGAGGTAATCGAATCGGTTATAGGGGCCCTCATGGGCTTAACAACTAGTCGTTGAGATCCCCCTGGAGAGGTAATCCTCCATAAAGGTTGTGTGTTGTCCGACCCCTATCTGACCTAGGGTACAAGTAGAATAACCCCTGCAAGTAACCTATGAGATACCTAAGTCAAGAAACTAATAAACCATTGTATAACCGAGGCATAGGAAAGCATTCGTAAGTATGGATTACCATATTGGTAGGGTAGTAAAGCTCGAAACCTTGAAAGCACTGCCTCCCACAGAGGTATGGGTACTAAAAAGATCTCCAAATATGAATAAATCCATAGAAATATCTCTAACGCTAGGCGAGTATCTGGGGGTTATCCCTTCAATTAGCTTCATGTGACCTCCTGATTAACTTCAGTGTGAGGGGAGCCTCCTAATCTTACCAATTATACAATGGACTTCTCAATTCCTTGTCTCAAACACATATGATGATTTAATTGCCTTGGAGAAGTTTACTCACAAAATCCTATCCCAAGGCACTAAATCCTAGACTAGTTTGTGCACCCTAAAAATAAAATCGTGACTAATCAATTTTAGTTTAAAGCATAAATTTTATTGGCCGTGATTACTTAGAAGGGTATGGAAGTGAAACTCATGATATTATGACTCTGCAAGAAAATAAATATAAATATAATGAAAAGTCTAATTTTAATTTTTTCAATGAATGATATGTGTATAAAAACAGTGCAAATTTCAATTTCAACTCTGCAATTCAGGAGTAAAATGAAATAGTTCACTAAATGCACTAAGCTAATGATAAATATTTAGAAGACAAAAATGCTAAGCAATGTAAAATGCTTATTTTTTTGTATTTTCAATATATTAAATAGAAAATGGATGGACTGAAAAGAAACCTGATATATAAATTCTATTGTGTATAAACGGAATGATTTAAGCAGAATACCAAGCAGCCAAGCAACAACCCAGAGTTCAAGGACAAATCAAAAAATGAAAAACGATGAGAAAGACTATGCCCAAAAACTCAACTCCAAGCAGGTTTCCTGTTAACCCAGAGAATGCTCAACAGGCACTACAGAAACCTAAGAAGGCTCAACAATCATCAAATACCACCCAACAACCACCAATACAAGAAACCAAGCAAGGAAATAAGGTGTACGAGACTGTTCAAGGAAACAAAGCATATATACGAAGCTCACAGTGAGACAACACACATGTGTACGCGACTGTCAAGGAAATAGGGCACATATATGCTTGAAAACAAGGCCAGGCAAGGGTAAAAAGGCTGAAAACTCAGACCCAAAGTGAACAAAATCTATCAAGCAGTGATACGACAAGAAACACAAAGGAAAAAAAGAAATGCAAGGAGAAAAAGTACTTCAACCCTTAGAAAGAAGATATCTCCCCAGTGGAGTTTCCAATTATGTTATGAGGGAAAAAATCTCTATGGCCAGGGTAAACCACAACAGACAGGTATGACTGCAGAAATATACTCAATTCCAACATATGCTATATAAACCAATGTGCAAGCGAGATAAGAAATAATCCTACCTCATTCCAATGTTTGATGATGCTCCACTGTTGAGTACTTTGACCAAAATCTTTGTACCTACAACAAGTTCTCAACAAACAAGCGGAGCAAGTATATAGTGATAATAAAAAAGGGTTAGCACATTAGATAGCATAATCCATTAATAAACATTACAAATATTCCCATGGATAATAATCATATATTTGCACGATACCAATTGGATAGGAAAGGAGTATTTCTATTAATAAATGATCAACAGAAGAGAAAACATTACAGACTTTCGTGTCGGCACGGTTCGAAACCAAGAAACCAAGTTCCTTCCAACTAGGCCTCCACCACTTCATTCCTCCACCAAAGGCAAGCTCATAGGAAAGAGACAATGAGGTTCTCTCAACAATAGGGAAAGATCTTGGGGTCTAAACACTATGTTCAGACTTGAGGGACAAAGGGATACAGACTCAATATGAAGTAATTTCTCCAGAGTAACTTTGCTCTCAAAGTTGAATGCTTTCTCCTTTTTTCCATAGCTCAGAATTGTGTTCTTATAACCTTCAAGGTGCAACTGAAGGGCTGAGTCATAACGCTTCCAGTATATGGAAGGCCAAGGATCAAAGATCTCTTGTTGTGACATGGAAACTCGACTTCACTTTTGTATTTTTTGGCACAAATGTCGATGTATGTGGGTTGTAGTGGAGCAAGCTATGTATATGCATGTTGTATAGTATATAGGGTGTGTATATGTGGAAAAATATGTATTTTTAGCTCTAGATTCATCAAAAAGGGATGACAAGTCTGCATAGGGAAATGGAAAAAGGCCCTCTATGCAATATAACAATGGTGAGGCAAATCTTGCTATAACACACTATTGGAATAGGTGGTCCCATCAGTGGAACAATGCCTGGAGGGGCCTGTCACCGGGCAAGTCATTCAGGAGTTCGTTGAGAAGGAGGCTCTAATGAAGTAGTAGGTCAAGGCATCTTGAGCTAAGATCGAGGCCTTTGAAGCAAAGTTACCTAGATCAGAGTGACTCGGGTTGAGTCACAGGTGAGTGTTGGGGGCATGTTGGCCCTCGACCAAGTTTTGGGAGAACCTTGGTCGCGTTTGACCATTTTTGGGACTTCCACAGGCTAGTCAAAGACGGAGCGCCTAGGTGAAGAGGAGATCACGAGATCTCTCCCTTTTTGTGGTATTTTTGGGTTTTAAGGTTTATGTAATGGGTATGGGATGTTAACCCATGGGTCTTACCCATGTTTAGGGCCCTTTTATAATATATAAATAAGTAGCTAGACAATGTAAGAAGCAGACCTAGTAAGTTGATGGCTTAGTGATAATGTTAGCTATGTGCAAGAAGATGTGTTAAGGCTTGCAGAGCTAAGTGCAAGCATTTTGTAAGTGCTTTGTGCACAGACTGTGTAAAGGCTCTGTGTTGTGCCAAAATAGGGGAAGGAGGATCTGGCGAGGTGCGCGCAGATATCTTGTCCTTGGAGAGTATGATTTGTGTCTTGGTGCATGTAAGCAGATTGGAAGAAGCTAATAAAGAAGTAGAAGAGTTGGTGGACATAGCCCCACACTGGGGTGAACCACGTATATCCTATGTTATTGTGCTTTGTGCAATGTGTTCATAGTGTTTATGTTTCTATTTTCTTAGTGTTGATTGATGAATGCATCTGATGTAGTATCTTAGTTCTTAATAATGTGAATGAATGTTAGATCTGAGTTAATGTTATGTGCTAAGTGAATGAAAGTGTTAGATCTTGGTTATTACTACGTTGATCTAGATCTAGGGTGTAACCTGTGATGTGAATAAATGCTAAAGACTAATCAATGTTAATTGTTAAGTGCTCTCTTAAGTATTGTGATCACAGATATATGTCCCAGCCAGGTTGTAGACACTTGAGTCATGCAACCCCCCTTGCCTCTACCTCGAGTGAGACTTCATCTACTTGGCAGGTGTTGTTGAAAGGGTCGATAGTTAGGGTTTTGTTGGTGCACTATTGAAGCATTGAACCCTGGGTCTGCCCCTATTCCAACAAATGTTAGTTAAAGCCTTACTGTGTCATTGATCTTTTCACAAAGTGGAAGATCAAGAGCTCCACTGGTCGCGAAGGCTTTAGGGCCTGCCTTCGGTCACATTGGCTCCATCACCGCCACCATTACAGTGAAGACTTCACCAAAAAGGGTCATTTGAGGCGACTGGGCCACCGGAGACTATGCCTGAGCCATCCCCAAGAGGAGAACACTCGAATCCAGAGGAATTTATTGTTTCTGACCTTAGAGTGGAAGCTCTCAATCTGGTTAATCCTCTGATCACTGACTTGTCAGCACCAATTTTGGTACAATTTGTCCCTCCAAGGGTAACACCTCACGAGCGTCAGATAGTTTAACAATACTCTATGGAAGAAAATGTTTCTACTTCGTTAGGGAGTCCTCACACTCCCTCAACAACTTCCACCATAAGGGGAATTCTTCCTCCTAATCCACCTTCGTTGGTTTGGACTAAAATGGTCTCGACCACCTCTACTTCGAGAAGTGGTCCAATACCATCATTGGTGGTGACCACGGCTCCATTCACACAGAGTGCGACAGGCCCTCCATTTTCATATGGGATGCCTAACTTTGATACAAACTATGTCCTTACCTACTCCACCGTACAGACCATGGATATGGGGGAAGGGAGATCAAACACTCCCTTGCAAGGGTCCATCGGAGGAACCTCGACCTCCTATAACGCTATCCCCTACGGTGGAGGTCATATACCTCCTCTGCCCCCCCTCACTCAGCGGTTCTTTCCAGCAACCTGTCAAGTCGAACACAAACTACATCTTGTTTGGAGCAGGCAATATAGGACCTTATTCTTACACCACCTGGGTGGGTTCAATGTCATTCTCTTTGTTTGGTGCATTTGGTAATAACACTTTTTTGTCAGCTATCGTCTCAGCCGAGGGAAACCCTGGTTTTGGACAACATAATCCTGTGCAGGGTACTATTCCTACACAAGGGGAAAACACAGTATTTTTCTCCTCACAAGGACTTTGGAATCCTTGGCAGGGATCAGTTCCCTCGTCAGGGATGTCGACCGGTGGAAACCTCTTCCATGGTCAATGGAACCTCAGGCAAGTCTCAGTACATATGCCCATCGGATCAGCAGGGGGAAACCCCTTCCAAAATATTTGGAACACAACGTAGGGAGCAATCCCTACCCAGCCTTCGACATCCAATTATGGGAATCAACTGATGATGTCACAACAAACAAAGTTTTTCTATAATTGGAAACCTAACCAGAACATCCATGGTTTCTAGAAAAACTTTGTTTGTTGCCTAAAGTTTTTCGACATCCATGGTCTCTACCAGAACCCTAGCCAGCAGCCCAAATTTTCCTGGAAACCTGGTGCCATTCAAGATCCAGGATCCCTTTTTCCTGCACATAGTACCCAACCCTAAATACCATTTCTGGAAATTTTGCACTTTCCAGACTTGTCAAGTTTTCTTAACGACTCGATTTGTCATGATCCGCATTGGCCTCCCATGCTGACTAAGTTTCCCCCTGATATTCTGAAATTCGAAGGCAAGCCTAGCAAAGACCCAGGTGATCATGTGACAACTTTCCACCTATGGTGCTCATCAAACTCACTGCAAGATGACTCTGTACAGTTGTGTTTGTTTCAACGTACTCTTATTGAGGGTGCCACGAAATGGTACATTGAGCTCAACTGCTCAAGATAATATTACTTTAGCGATTTGGTTATGGTTTTCCTGAACCATTTTTGACTACCTATGAGATACAATGTTGTCACTGAATTTTTGGCCAACTTTGAGAAAACAAAGGTCAATCATATCTTGGATCACATTCAAGAATGGGGGCGCAGGAAGAGTTTGATTAAGGTACATGTCCCACCAACTTTTCGGCTAGAGTGGTTCCTAAAGTATTTGGTATCTCAGTTATCCAAGGACGTTGCAACGTTGGGAGTGTTTTCATAGGAGGAGGTGATAATGAGATCACAACAGCTCGGACTGATATACTCTCAGTCTGGCTTACTCTATGATATTTTTCCATATGCACCATGGTCCATCCTTGACAAGACCAAATAGAAGTCTGGACCACATGGTGATGGTATAGTTGGTTCAACACAAGCGAATTCTAGTGTTCAATTGTCAAATCAATTGCAACAATTGTTGATACTGAAGATAGTGGCCAGACATACCTCCGGTTCGGCTATTCCCTCTACCCAAACATTGGACGTACACAATGTGCAGTCGACGAAACCGAATGCCAACCAACAGCCTGACAGACAAAAGAAACAATGAAACAAGAAGGGTAAGGGGGATAAGAAACCCAATAACAATTATAGCAAGGGAAACATGGAGAAGAGAAACTAGAAGTATCCATGTAACCTTTACATGGAGGACCATCTGACTCACTTGTTCCCTCGACTTGTGGAGGCCCAGAAGTTATTGGCATAGAAGCATCTTGTTGTGTTAATGAACCCATTTCCATGTGGGAAAAATATGACTCAAGCCTCTTCGAGCGTGGATAGGGGTAGTCAGGGGCCCCTCACGTCTTCTAGTAATCCCTCGGCCAAAAACGTTTATATGATGAAAGGTGATGCTTACATAGAAACTAGGGAACATGATTACAGAATGTCAGAATCTATTGAAAAGGGTAAAGAATTCATAAAATTGTTTGTTCCTCTCCAGATTGAGTAGACGATGGGTGAAACAATGACACACATCCTGAAAGGGGCATTCAAGAAATATTCTCATATTCCAAATGTGAGGGATGCCTAGAACTACTCTGTGGTGGAGAATTTGTCACAAACCCTTTGTGTGATGTCTACTTTGGAGGTCCTCCAGAGCTACCCTTCACAGAGAAAGGCTTTGTTATCCACTTTAGGATCTACAGAAACATGTAATCTGGGAACAATCGTTCTCGATACGACCGAATTGAAACCTCGTCTCCCATAACATGTTGCGTTTCAGGTATTAGTGGATTACACCACAAAAAAATTTACTCGAAATATTTTCCACGCAGTAGTTGATGAGGGCGCCTTGACTTGCATGATGTCATTGGCATGTTGGAAGGACATTGGCCAACCCAGTTTTTCTCTGTCACCTACTATGCTTACTTATTTCAGCAATTGTTCTTTCAGACCACATGGAATCATCCCTTCTTTCCCCGTGCAGTTTGGAGGGAAGAGCTTGTTCATCGAAGTTGAAGTGGTTGATGCACCTCTCGACTACAACCTGTTTTTAGGAAGGAGTTGGAATTATGCAATGCATGGAGTGGTTGCCATAGTTTTTCGAGTCTTGTTGTTTCCACACGAGGACCAAATTGTAACCATTGACCAATTGTCATTCTCCAAGCCTGACCCTTCATCAAGGGCATCCAATGTCTTGATAATTGATTACCCTCATCTCGACATCGTCAACATGGAGGTTGGTTTGAGCCCACCTTTGATGGGTACTTTTGATTACCTACCTGATTCTGGCGATCTCAAGTTCATATCGGCTGCTCCCGACCTGCCTAGGGATGAAATGTTTCAAGTGTCTTCGTTTCGAATGACTTACTTTAATGATTTGTGGACTCTTCCTTCCCCATTGACCTCAATGGAGGGGACAGGGCATCCTAGCATGGCCATGCCCTTGTCCGCGACATAAGTTGTGTACAGTATTATCCAGCAAGCTTCGATTGACCTTGATCTGATTCATGCACAAGAGTTAGATCTAGTTCTCGAGCCTATTTTGGCTCAAGTTTCCCTCAGAAATACAGATTCTTTAGACTTTGTATTTCCCTCTGATGAGGCCATTATGGAGGCATTGACTGGTTCAGACATACCCTGGGATTATCTCCATCACATATCTTATTTTCTCTCGGAGTTAAGAATAATAGAGGCAGGTGAATTCGTGTTGACTATGACTAGAGACAGGTCTTGTCCTATTAATCCTCTGGATACGCACGCAGTTTATGTTGAAGGTAATATGGAAAGTATCACCGAAACAATACCTATTGATATCTCCAGAACCCATAGCGCCGTGGAGAATGTCTTTGTCAAAGCAGACTTCTCCCTGGAGGAGATTCGAATATACACAGATTTATTTAAGGAATTATGTGATGTTTTTGTGTGGTCTTACGAGGAAATGCTAGGCATCGATCCAATAATCATCGAACATGAGATAACGAATTATCCTGATGCCAAGCCGGTCCGAAAGAAGCTTCGTCTGGTGAAACCTCAGAAAGAGGCAGCTATTAAGGCTGAAGTAGAGAAACTGCTTAAAGTTGGTTTCATCTACCCCGTACAGTTGATGCAATGGGTGTCAAATCACGTTCCAGTTAACAAAAAATAGAGCATGATTTGCGTGCGCATGGACTTTTGTGATTTGAATAAGGCATTTCCAAAGGATAATTTCCCCACGCCATTCATTGATCAGATTGTCAATGAATTCACAGAATGTGAGGTCTTTTATTTCATGGATGGTTTTTTAGGATACAACCATATTCATATCAAACTCGAGGACCAACATAAGACAACTCTTATCTATTTGTGGGGCACATTTTATTATCGTAAGATGCCCTTTGTCCTAAAGAATGTTGGAGTCACTTTTCAGTGGGCCATGTATTTTGATTTCCACGACCTTAGACATATGGTCGAGGATTATCTCAATGATATAGCATCACGATCTCATAAGAGAGATGATCATCCCACACACCTCCAACTAATATTTGAATGATGCCACTACTATCAGATTCACTTGAATCCCAACAAGTGCAGTTTATGAATGACATCAGGTCGTCTTCTAGGTTTCATAGTTTTGACAATAGGGATCACAGTCAATCCTCTTAAGGTTGAGGTGATAGTTCAGTTTCCTCCCACATGAACAGTCCCTCAACTTCAAATCTTAGAGGTGAAAGTGAACTTTCTTCGGTGTTTTATTGAAAACTATGACGAGATCACTAAAGGGTTCATGCATTTAATGGAAAAATGGAGTCCCTTTCTGTTGGATGAATCCTCTCAACGCTCTTTCGAAGCAATGAAATGCACCCTTACGTCTGCACCTCTGTTTTGGCCTCCCAATTATAATAAAGATTTCTTATTGTATTTGGTTGCTGCAGAATTGAGCATCGGTATGGTATTGGTTTAATAGGACGATTTTCTCGAAGAGCATGTGATTTATTACCTAAGCCGAGGCTTGGTTGGACCGGAACTCAACTACTCCCATGTTAAGAAGCTTGTGTGGTTAGTAGTACATGTTTTCCTGTGATTCTGTCATTATATATTGCTTCACAAGACCACGTTCATTGCCATTGTGAATCCATTTCAATATGTTTTGACACGACGCATCATTGGCAGCAAGATCAATAGATGGATTTTTATCCTCCAGGAATTTTACTTGGATTTTGTTTCCAAGAAATCCAAAAAGTCATTGGTCTTTGCAGAACTCATTTCAGAACTTTTGGTTGAATCTGGTGATGACACCCCCAAAGAATCACCTATTAAAGGAGATATTTTTATGATCACATCTTCGGACCCCTGGTATGGAGATATAATAGTCTATCTCCAAACTTTGAAGTGCCCTTCCTCTGCTTCTCACGATGAGTGTCGACGAATATGCCATCAGGCATGAAACTATCTCATCCTCGATAACACTTTGTATCATCAAGGTGTAGATTTCATTCTTAGTCGGTGCCTTATTCACGAAGAATCGGAACTCATTCTTAATGACTTCCCCCCTAGAGCATGTGGTGGCTATTTGTCTAGGTTGGCAACAACCCAAAATATTCTACGAGCCGGTTACTTTTGGCCTACATTAATCAAGGATTACGTCGAGTTGGTTAAGAAGTTCCACCCATGTCAGATCTTCTCACAGAAGATGAGGGAACATCCTACTCCCATGTTTCTGTAAATTCTAACCTTGTACAATATCTACTGCAAACAGATATTCAAAAAAGAACAGAAAATATACAATGGAAAATACAAACATTACACAGAGATTTTTCCCCTGGAAACCCAAACCGTGAAAACCAACATATTTTATATTCATTCATTGTGTTACAATGTTTACAATACAAAATACATATAGGAGCCAGCGGCATCCAAAACCCTAACCCAATGCCCTGGATTAGTCCAAAACCCTAATTCCTTAACCGAAAATAGAAAACCATTGGCAAAGAAACCATGTGTCGAAAAACCACCTAAATGTAATGCGGTCCCGATACAAAAAAAAAATAATCGAGGGCACTGCCCCCGAACCCCTACATGCCCAGTGCAGAGGCTCGGACACTACTACTCGTGCAAAGAATATAACACATACCCAATATTTTCTCATGATTTTTATTGGTCCTTTCACCAAGAGAGGGATTGATTTTACTACATGCCACCCGGCTTCAACCAGGGGGCGTCATTATATCATCGTAGCAGTAGACTACTTCACAAAGTGGGTCGAGGCTATTCCAACATTTAACAATGATGGCGGAACAAAAACTCTCTTCATTTTTAACCAGATAATATCTAGGTTCAGCATCCCGAAGGAGATTGTCACTGACCATGGAAATCACTTCCAGAACAAAATGATGTATGATTTAACATCAAAGATTGGGTTGAGGAAAGAGCATTCATCACCCTACTACCCACAAGCGAATGGTTAGGTGGAAGCTATGAATAAGTCCCTCAAGACTATTCTGCAGTGAATGATCAATTATGCCAAGTCAAATTGGCATTTGATGTTGTACTCGATGTTATATGCCTACCGAACGTTTGTAAAGACTGACACCGGTTTCTCACCTTTTCAACTCATTTATGGGATGGAATCAGTCTTGCCTATAGAGTTTCAGATCCCGTGTCTAAAGTTGGCAGTAGATTTATTTCCAAACACTTCACCGCTTGAGGAATGCTTATTATATCTTGAGCATCTCGATGAGAAGCATCGTGATGTAGCCTTGGCCAACGAGGCTCACAAGAAATGAGTCAAGTGTCAATATGATCGGTCCGCTCATCCTCGGATTTTCTTCGAAGGAGACCTAGTCTTGGTCTACGACCAAGGTAAGGATCCCCCAGGATCAAGAAAGTTCAAAATCATGTGTTTCAAACATTTCATTGTGAAGGAAGTCTTAAAGAAGGACACTTATCATCTGGTCGACTTTGAAGGAAATGATTTGGCAAAGCCTAGAAATGGGCTCTACCTCAAGAAGTATTACTCATAGGTTGTTCACCTGGGTGACTTCTTGTACATATGTATAGCTCTTATGCAGTTAGTTTTTTGTCCTTTTATTTTATGGACGTGTCATTATTTATGTCATATTTTTCACCGTGGTAGATGTCATGTGAATCGAAGGTGTTCTTTGGGTTTGTAGACAGCGCTAAACGAAACACTTGGAGGCTTTATTCCGTAGCTTGGGTGATTTTCATGCCTCAAGGCCAGTTACTAAATTCTGGAGGTATCTATCTAGGTGACACTACAAACAATGTCGTCGAGTACAACGCAGTGATAGATTTTATTCATGACGCTTTGTCGCATGGTATCTCTCACCTCCGAATCTACTTAGATGATCAGTTGGTTGTGTCCCAGTTAAATGGGGTTTACCTCGTTTATGATCCTACTTTACACCGACGATTCCTTAGGGTACATCTCTTAGAACATTGATTTGATTACATTACGTATATCCATGTTCCTAGGAGATTAAATCAAATGAAAGATACTCTAGCTAATCAAGTATTAGATTAGCATATTGCACACACATGCACATGTACATACATTTGTAAAAATGTGATCCATAAGACATAAATGATGTAAATATATATATATATATATATATATATATATATATATATATATATATCGAAAAGTTTCAAAGTACATAGGTGGGCACGGATGACTCAAAACAATTGTAATCCGGTATACATCACAGGGATTATGCCCTCAAAAATATACAAAAAGTTCCCTCGGCACATGATGGTCCATCCTATCTAAGCATGGGGCATGTTGGCCCTACCATAATGAACAACGACGTTTTCCGAATGATGGAAGAGTTGGACCCATGTCTATGGCACCCCAACAACATGAGGTTGCATCGATGGCAGGAGATCCTCGATCTCAACCATGGGAATGACACAAGTGAGCGCAATGAGGTTCCGCTCCACCTGTCTCAACACTCTCTAAACCTCTCCAACTAGAGGTCCCCTGCGACTATAGGTCCACTAGCTACTGTTGGTACTGCCTCTGGTCGAGGACATCGGCTAGTCCTCGAGAAGTCTACCAGATGCACAGGTCCCACATCTTTACATAACAGATACATAGTTTTCAGATACTCTGATACACATAAAAATGATATATATATATATATATATATATATATATATATATATAAAAGAAACTAAAAATTAAATAACTTTAAAAACAAATGTACCTATCTCTCCTCGCTCCTCCCCAGGAGGTGCGATCAAATCTGGATCTCTAGAGAAGTTGATTCTAGTGTAGGGGTAGTCCTCTATCGCTGGTATCTGTCATGCCCACCAGTCAAAAAATGTGTCATGGAAGACCTCTATGGTTCTTCCTCCCCCCTGTCATGGTAGCAATGTCGCCTACACACAGCTGAGAAGGAGGCCACATGCCCCCGCATTGTCTCTCTAGGACTCAAGATGGGTACCCTCTCAAAGAAGAATGAGCATAGAACAATATTGAACCCAAATTTTTTGTTGCTACACTCACGACAATCCATAAGTTGCTTCTTCATGCAATTCAACATAGTCATGCTCCAGTAAAAAATGCGTGTGTCAAGGCACTGCATGGCACAATACATATGCACCCGGGAGGCCTAGTGGATGGCTGCAGATCCATTGATGCGCCCAATGAGTAGTAGGATCACCTTCAGTGATAGTTTGGTGATATTTCTTATGGGCACTTGAGAAACTACCTTATTAGTGCCTGCCTCACAGTGCATCCCGATGTAGTTGGCGATGTTGAAGGGCCAGGAGGAAATGTGCATAGGTTGATTGGTTCCCCTCTCCTCGAGAGGCCAGTCAAGAATAAAATTTCCTTAGTCATTGGAGTCAATGACTGCCCCTCAATCATGAATGCCCCTGCATCCGGGTGTCAGTAATCCACCAAGGCATTCAGTAGCCTGGGTTTTTACCTCATAAGTGGACACTAGTATAACTTCCATAACCCGCATTGTTTTAATTTGGAAATGGAAGCATGGTCCTCATCGACCAAGACATCGATATCCTCATGTTCCCTCTCTCTCTAGTGGACATACATCCTGTTACATGACAAGTTCAAGGAGGAGTTAGCTCTGGAATTTTTCATTTTTCCATGCTTTTGAGGGTGTATGCAGGTTTTTTTGGACGTAGTCATGTACATCCATGGGAAGATTGTTTTCTTCCTGCAGATGTACACGTGCTATACTTGGACAACCCGCGTACATGTAGGGCCTCCCATTTTTAAGAGGGCGTGCCCCCCAAATAACTAAAAATAATGTAAGAAAGAAGAATGGAAATGCAAGAGGGATGAGTATATACTTTCTTGGTCCGAGTGGAAGTTTGTTTCGTCCTTTGAAGCTCTGAGAATCAACTCTTTTATAAAAGGGTTCTTTTTTACCTTTTGGTTAATTTTCAAATTGCAATGGTGAAAATGAGATGTCAGCTTCTATTTATAGAATTTTTTGGCCCTTTTTGCCAAAACTTTTTAACCCTTTTGTCGTTTTCTTTGGCTTGGAAATCATTTAATGTGGTTCTTGAGTTTCTTATTGGATGTTACAATGCACTTCACTTTTGGTTTGGTAACCTTTTTGGGATATGGGTCACTTTTGAAGGTCCTTTGGTAAAAGTCATTTTTCCAACTTTTTGCATATAAGTTAGGATTCCACCTCCACATTTTGCATCTCGTTGTCTTTTTTTCTTTGACATAGGATCGATCTCACTAAAGTGCGACACATGACCAGCTTTGTTGTTTTATAAGTATCATTATTATGTGGTAGAGCCTACCTTTACATGGGTGCACTAGTTAGATCCTTGTTGATTGTTGGCATCCATGCTGCCTCTAATGATTTTAGGCTCCGAGTCCTTGTTAGTCTTGTCATAATTATGAGATTGAGCCTCATTCTTTTGATGCATCATCACTCTTGGCCCCACCCTCAGGACTCCCAAAAATGAGCATGCTTTGTTGTCTTTCAATCTCACTTTGATATCTGAAAGCAACATCCGACGAGACTACATTTATGTTTTTCAATCTTGTCTAGATTAACTGAGGAAAGTAACCTCTTAGAGTCTTCTTTAAGCCCTTTTCAGACTCTCTAAACATGAAAATATTGTCGAGCTATCTTGTTTTCCTTCATGCTCTCCAAACTAAAACTTGAAGGCATGTCTGTCCGATGGTAGTTTACCCCTTTTTCGATCTGGATGGTCAATTTTATGAACAAAGGTATACTCTAGGAGATTTGGTTCACTAGAAGAGTATTCTCAGGTATAATTTTAACCTTTTTTGGGGCTTGAGGGACTAAATTTATGAAAAAGGAAGCCCCACGGAGTCCATAGTTAATCTCTTTTCAGACTCCCTAAAATTGAAAAGATTGTTGAGTGACCTTGTTCCTTCACACTCGTTAAATTGGTCCAGAATAACATCCCCCACAAAGTCTATAGTTAATCTCTTTTCAGACTCCTTAAAATTGAAAAGATCGTCGAGTGACCTTGTTCTTTCACACTTGTTAAATTGGTCCAGAAAAACATCTACTGGCATGAGTTTACCCCTTTTTTTGGCCTATGGATTATGGAGGAAAACGGTACACCTCAGGAGATTCGTCTCACCGGGAGAGTTCTCCTGAGTGAATTTTATACTTTTTCAAGCTAAGGGGACTAAATCCAGAAAAAGGTTATGAGTCCATAGTTAATCTCTTTTCAGACTCCTTAAAATTGAAAATATTTTGGAGTGATCTTGTCTTTGTCACACTCGTTAATATGGTTTTGAATAGACGTATTTTCGGTGATAGTTTATCCCTTTTTCGAACCGACTCTATTTCCGAAAAAGGTACATCAATGAAGTCTTCTTTTATGTTTTTTCAGACTCTCTAAATGTGAAAAAACTATCGATATTACCTTCTCTGGGATCGTTAAAAATACATTGAAGGGGGTTTCATCATGTCTCGCTAATTGCATTTTCATCTCTGGGTCTTTAGCCTAATGTCGACTCCATGTTTCTCTCAAATGAACCTTTGAAGCATGCCTTATACGCAAGCCTTGTATCACTTTTCCTCTATGACCTGACACCTTGACCCATGGAGGAATTTTCCCTAAGTTTCCTTTTCCTACACATATCTCCTTTCTCTGAGCATTAGTGTGTTCCTTGCGCCTGGAACTAATATGATTGCGACACTAATTCCTCCTTTGTAACGTAGCATTCTTTTATGCTTTTCCAATCTCTTTAAAAAAATTGAAAAAGACAAAAAAAATCAAAAGAACCCAAAAAGAGGGGACAAGAAATATATATTCTTTTTTGGAAGCACAATGAGTTTCCCTTGGACAAAGCACATCCTTCTATTTTTTTGTCAAGATTTGGGATCTAACATTACCTTAGGAAGCTTTTATCACTACATAGAATTGTGCCCTCCTTTGTTTGGTTACTCTTCCAAACACATGGAGAGTTTGTGTTGCCTCCTGCATCGTGAACTTATGGCAATGTCATGCTGCCTAAGTCTGATCGTCTTCCGTACTCTTGTCCAAGGGAATTTTCACCCAGCCTGAGTCGAAATTTCTGTCGTTTATCTCTTGAGCTCATGCCCGACCATCCCAAAAGTCAAATCAATTCCTTGTTGGAAATCATTGAAGTTCTCTACATGATCATCGATATCCTCTTGTCTTTTCCTAACGAGTCGTTGAAGACATTTGGGTAGTGAATTCGTACACTCCTACCCAATTTTTTAATATCTTGAAGTTGTTGCTCGAGCTCTGAAGACCTCATCTCCAGACATCAGGCGTTCTTGGATTCTTGAAGATGGATACTATACAAGTATATCTTTGATTTTGAGATGTATATCCGATGTGTATTGCTCACGACTACACTTTATATCGTTATATGACATGGATCTGTAGTGTATTTGATTGGCAGCCATGATTTATTTCATCTCAAGCATGTGTATGCCTGCCTCGGAGAGACAATTGTTATTTTTCAAATGACACCTCCCGAACTCTGGTCCTGGGCTCAATTGTTTCGTACATTGGTGAAGATTTTGTAATGTATTTCAACCATCAAATTCTCTTATGACCTCACACATTAGGGGGCATCTGTTATAGCCCTAAATTTATCTACACATGCATACTTGGCATTTGGCCCTCTTACTTGCATTTTTTGTCAAGCCATCACTGAGTTGCTCTTCTTAAAAACTCATTTTTTGAAGATGTACGCACCCTGCACCACTACTTCATGCGTTCATATGCTTGTTGCACCACTACAACCCACATACGTATGCTAGTTGCACCACTACAACCCGCATATACTTGCAAAAGTTGCAAAAATTAAAAAGTTGTAAGGAATTTGTTGAGATTACGGTCTATTGGGTAGTTTCCCAACTAATTCACCATCTATAACCTGTCACCCAACCAAATAACCATCCTTTTGTCATATAAAAGGAGGCGTTGGGGTCTCATTCCACATATAGACATAAGAACAGTGAAACTCTTCCTGTTTCACACCCCATCCTTACCCCAAGAATTTTCAACCTTATGTTGGAATCCCTACATGTTCTTTCTTTTTGAATGAAAAATAACACCTCCTGTAGATTCCATCACCTTATCCCCTAGAAATATCGCTATTTGAGGGTGATTGTTGGGTTATAAAAAATATATATATTCAATTATTCTTGTTTTACTTTTATTTTGTGTTTTCATGCTTGATTCATGACTGTAAGCATGAATCAAGCATGAAAACTTGATTTCACATTATAATTCTAATCAAGGCTTGGTTTTTAAAGATCAATGGGCTTACATCTATCTCATTTTAATGATTTTTCTGAGCTTATCATATACCAATGAAATACTTATGTTGAGTTTCTCTTGGACTGTAAGCTAATATTTTCGATACTTTGTAAATATACCAAGAATCGATTGACATTTGGACTATAAGCTTGTTCATTTAACATTTTGGTAAATTAAATTTGATTTTATTTTTTTTATTTTCATTTGGATTGTAAAAACGCATCCTCTCCTAACCTTTGCAAATCGAGTATATCCATTACATGTCATGGGAATTAAAAGCACCTAGAACATACCTTGTACTTTGTTTTAGTTGGCAGTTTGAATTGACAGATCCCTCATTACAAGCTAGGGTCTTGAGTTACGCTTTGTACTCAAAGGATTCATTACCAGAAATGCCCGAATTTCATGATTGAAACCCCTATTTCTTTTGTTATGGTTGTGTTAGTGTGTTCCTAGTTTTGCTTCCATAGTTTTAGCTCGAGTTTGTCTCTTTTACTGCTATCTCCTAAGAACACAGTGAGCTCGGGTTTTCTTTGTTACCATCTATTTGAACCCTTATGGCCCCTGTCGTCTGAGTTGAGCCAAATGGCTCCCAAACTTTGTTTTTGTATGATGATGCGAGTGATGATCTGAAGAGCAAGGGTTGCGATGTGTTTATTAAGAAATTCCAAGGTTATAACTCGTAAGTGGCCAAAGAATTCACTCTCACATTTGATGGATGTAGAGCCAAGGTGGGTGATATTCAGTTGGAGATCACCGAAAAATTTCTGAGTGAAGCGAGAGGGCTCCCTCTCACTGGTCAAAAGTGGTTTAAAAATTTGAAATTGGATGAAGTACCCTAGAGTTTGTTCGTCACCTCCAGAAATATTCACTGTTGTGACCAAGGTATTCCAGTCTCCCTGCTTAAGACTAGATGGCATGGTTTGTTGGCAGTGTTAAGACAATTTATTACCTATGAAGGTTGTTTTGGCTTGGTTTTCCTTTACCACATACGATTGCTCATGCATTTTATTGGATTCCATTTAAACATGTCATTTTTCCTGCTAAGAAGTTTGTATAAAATGTCAAATATATATAATAACAAAAACTTGGATTCAAGCCTCTTTCACCATGGGTTTGTTAAATTACTGTTAGTTCATCATTTGAAAACACTTGGTGAAAATTGGGACGGTTTCATAGCGTGTAATGGTTTCATTATAGTAAATCCTGTAGAGACCCATGTAATGGATAAGCCAATGATAGAGAAGCCTCTTAAGTTCTAAATTGGCAACCCAGATATTTTGAATAATAATCCTTGTGAAGAGGCATTGTCCGATCAACTTTTATGTGGGAAACAGGGTTTTAGTTTTGAGTTTATCGAAACACCTTTGCATGAGCCAAATGTCTACCCTAACCCTACTAAAAAATCCAACATTGGAAACCCTCGCAAGTAGTCAAAGAAGAATCAAGAAATAGGGTTTCATAACAAGAAGGATGGTCGACTCATTTCTCGAAATCTGCGTAATAGATCAAAATCTCATGTGAGCTCGATCGAATCGATCGAGATCCATTCAGACTCTGAGATCGAGAGGTTTATGCAACAGGAAGCTCTGAATTGTTCCCAACCAAAATAACCATTCGATTATGTGAATAAACTCCCACTGTGTCTAAAAGACAACAAGGAATTTATAGGTATCAAGCTCGGTCAAAGGCCGACAATGGATAGTAGTGGTGTTTTAGCACACAATCACACGCTTCCTCAACCGATTACCCTTGTTGTACATTGCGAAGCTTGTTTACATTGGATAGGCCAGTACTACATAGACATCCCCATCCTTCAAGCAAGGATCAAAGCTCTCGTGGCTCAAAATGACTCATTGGAAAATGAAAACCATGAGCTCAAGGTCAATGCACAAAGACAAGTAAAACGTTTGAAAAGGACAGGCAATATCATAATAAGAAATGATGACAGTGTCAAGGCCGTGATCAATTCTGAGATATTGTGATTCAAATTTTGTTATCAGTTGGATGGTAAGATTGGTTTTTATCACAGTTATGCTTTTTTGTTATTTTTCTAATTAATCTAGATTGATTTAGATTTCTATTACCAATAATAATACTAGCTACAGAATAGAGAGATTTTGTAGCCAAGTTAATTTCTCATATAAAATTTAGCAATTGATAGTTAGTAAAATATTTGACTTCCTCATTTCGTTTTTCGGGATAGGATGTATTTGAGGCTAATCTTATGGGATGGAGCATGTTGGACTTAGTCGATCATATATCTTCTTTTTTCTTATTTTGTAAATAGGAGAAAATTCTCATAGATTTTGAAGATTTAGTTTGATCTTGAGTGGCTTTATGCCCTCTATATTTGTAACTTTTAGATCTTTTTGAGATCTGATCCTATCTTAGAATATAGGAAGTTTAGCTTACATGAACTCTTTAAATACTCCATATTTTGTAATGGAAATCATCTTGGTTGAGGGCAAGAGATGGACGGGTGATTCCAGAACTTAATGAAACAACATATATGCATTTTGGCTTTAGCCTTTTGTTAATGATGTTTTCATTTATGTTTTGTTAATACTAATACATTAATAGGTATGATAGCTTTAGAATTAATGATCTATTATGTGCAGGATGTTTACATTATAAATATCATCTATAATTTTCTACTCAAAACATAAATGTTGTGATCATATCTTCAATTAGAATGATAGGATTTATCTTTGAATCTTAATTGAATGATGAAATGCATAGGTTACTTTCAGATTTATGTTGTTGTAATTATGTGTAATTATAAGATCACGGGATTATGTATGTGTTCTCTCTTCTGTCATTAAAATCTAAACTGTCAATACATGTTTTGAATTTATTTAGAATAGTCAATAGGTTCATTGTAGATTTCTCTCTTGGACGCGGCAGTTGGATGTTCGATACTCATACAAATGCTTGGATACACCTCACTAACTCACTGGTAGGTTATCCCCTTTGTATTTTTTAATTATGTCATCTACATATTAATGAAACTAGAATGTATGGTTCAACTTTTGACTACCCACCCGTCTGTGTTTCATAGTATATTCAATGCAAAATTTGTTAGATTTATAAAGGAAAACAAAAAAGGTTTTAAATGTGCTTTCTTTATCTACTTCTTAACATAAATAACTTTCACATTTGATTTCGTAAGTTTCAATTAAAACTTGCAAATTGTAAATGATGTATATAAGTGATATTAGTGTAGTTTCTGCTTAAAATATCTACAATAGTTATATTATTGCATATGTACATATACAATATATAGTATCTAGTAATTAGTTAGTGATTTATTTCTCTTGTTTATTTTCTTTTAGGACTTTAGATTGGATAACAGAGCCATTAAACCCATCAGAACAAGTTACACCAAACGGCTTGGGTTATTTAGACAACCCCGAAGCATACTCGTTCTTCCAGTTAACAAATGGTCAATTTTGCCCGCCAATAAATGGTGCTAGAAGGAGGGCCTGAATACAATTGATGGCATGTGCAAGTTGTAAGACTCCTCCCCCACACACTCACTCCCCTATAGTAAAACAAAGTCATTCTGACAACAATGTTACTTCTGAAACAACAACTACCTTGAACGAAAATCCCTAGATTCTCGTTGAGCCAGTAACACCAAACCCTCAAGGGTCCAATCTAAAAGAAATTTTTCGTCAGTCACTTTTAAGGACACACAGTGCTTTGGCCCGTATCAGACAACCTAGTAGACCACTGGATCAACCCTTAGATTTCTCTAATATCAAAGAACAACTTGAAGGCATTGGTCTGCTTTTAAACACTCTAGGAGACGATACTATCATTCCTACCGATACACCTACTCTTGGAGTTGGAGGATCTGGTATTCCACCTTCTCCACCTCATTCATCTCCATCATCTTCAGGAGGAGAGTCATTTAACGAAGGCATTTCATCATCTGAACCATCTCAACCTTCAACACCACATACACCCATGGAAAACCAAACAATCCCACCAGACCATGGCGTGATCAAGATGTTATGGTTGTACTTGGACCCCAGCACCTTACCAAAACACCCAGAGAAATGGTTATCTAAGTTCGATCCAAATTCTAAGAAAATCGTTGAGGATCACATACATAAATTCATGCTAGCCATTAGGCTCCGAAGTGTAGAACATGAAGATGTAGTATGTAGACTTTTTCCTTACACGTTTGAGGGAAACGCCTCTACATGGTATTTCTCCCAACAACCTCACACCATTGTATCTTGGGACATATTCAAAACCTACTTCCTAGAGAATTTTAGAGATGATAAATCTCCTAAAGTTTTAGTTATGGAAATTTCCAGTTTAAAAATGAACCCTAAGAAGAAATTAAAATATTTTAACCAAAGGTTCCTCATGTTAAAAAATCAAATTCCCACTCATTCAATGCCCACGGAAAGCCTTATTGTGAAATGTTATGTAATTTTTAAAATTTTCAAATTCGAAATGTGTTATATAGGTTAATGTGGAGAAAAGAGTACCTGAGAGTGTGCTCGGAAGGGAGATTGGGATTGAGGAAGCACACAGATTAAGAAAGGATGTGTCCATTCAGGATGATTCATAAATGTATGTTCTTGACTTTTATCAAATTTTTGTTTTCTCAAATTTATAGTTTAGCCTTTCCTCAATTATTTTGAATTATATAGAACCCCTAGATAAGTTTGTCGTTGTCTTAAATGGTGTACATTCAAACTTATTTAAGGTTAGATCATGATGAAGACCTAATTTTGAACTTGAATATGTTTGAATATTTGAGAACAGATTATATACCACATCAGAAAAGAGAAAGTTTCTAAATTTTCCCCGATTGCATTCCTTGCTTTCTTGTCCAAGAATGGCATAGTATTATATGAGAACATCTATTCCACCAAAGAAAGAGAATATAAGTATTTTTTGGAAGAATGGTTTTTAAAATGGAGAATCTTGGAATCGTGGAGTTTGAAAGGGCATCGTAGAATTTGATTATATGACCACTGCAGAAGAAGAAGAGAAGTATTTAACTACTGAGGAGATTAGTATTTTATTACTGTGTAAATATGATCAAATAACAACACCTGGGATGGGAATTACATCTAAGGATTTGGGACTTTATCCACAAGGAGAATTTCCTGAAGGATTTTGGACTTTATCCACAAGGAGATAAGTA
>ML808284.1:0-31328 GCA_009831015.1 Picea engelmannii
TAAAAAATAACTAATACAAATGTGAACCAAGGAGGAGCATGTGTGGGAACTATTTTTAATGCTTAGGTAGAATCCTCACACATGTTTTCAACTTGGGGAAGCATGATGTGACCAAGGTAGAGTCAAGGTGGGAACTTTTTTTCATGCTTAGGTAGAAGCCCCACCTTGGCTTCAACCTGGAAACGTCTTAAAAGAATAAAAGTCAATAAATGGGCTTTGAAAAAGGTTGCATTGAAAACTAAGGTGCAACACACCCTCTACAAAGGCACACATAAATGAGACACTACAATCCCATGTATTTCATGAACCCCATGCCCAAGAGTATTTCCCCCATCCATGTCACTCCATCCACATGACATAGAGAAATTTCCACTTGGGAAACATTCCTAAACTTGAGTTATGACTCACCCAATAGGTCGCTTTGTCAACCCTCACATACCTAAACTAGGAAAATTGCATAGTGTCTTTGAGAACTTGTTTATTTTGATGATGAGGTTTGGATGTACATGCTTAAATCGATATTTTATTGATTTAATTTACTCATCATGATGAATTTGACTTGAGATCCTTGGAGGGTGTATTCATTGTATTTTCAGGACCTAGTTGGTGGACAATTTTTGAAGAACAAGCCTAGTTTGGGATTCCTTGGGGCTTGAATCCCACAGGTTTGATACCATGGCACACACACCAGATGAAAATGGTAGCCTTTGGAGGCTTGAGATATTCCTTGGAGAAACTCACCCATGCCCCTACTATCCCAATGTTTTTCCTTTGGAGGCCAAAACATCACATTTGAGGGCTTGATGTCATGCATGGGTTAGGGTTTGGTGGTGATGAGGACACATGGCATGATTTTGGGGAAGACTTTCCTTGAATTGGTGGAGAAGGTCTTATCACCTTGTAATAACTTATTTGTAGGCCCAACGTTTCAACCCCAACCTCAATGGCTTACCAAAGATGCCAAAACATTGCCCAAAAAGGGTGACGTCATGCTTTTTCTAAGGTTTCTATTGTGCAAAATCAAATTTTAAATTGTAAAGGGGAAAATTAATGTTTTTTGTCCCCTTACTTAGTGGTTTACCCTAATTTATTTGGACAAACTATGTTTTAGAGGATTTGTATAAATAGAGATCATCTCTATTTCATTTTCAACATATCTCTCCCATTGTGAGAAGGCATATAGGCTGAAAGTTTCTCTATACTTGAGAATTTTTGGTATATCTATCTATTGAAAATGATTTTTGGTACATATCTTGATGAATGGATGAGCTAATGTGGTGTGCACCTCTTGGAGACTGTTGTTCTTTCTTATGGATGGTTTGTCTTGGTGAAACTAGGGTTTGATCTTGCAACTTTCTTGGTTTTGGTAAGGAAAATATGCATTCTTCTTGTTCATTTCATGACATTGTTGAGTAAAACCCTAGGGGGAGTATAATTTCATATAAGCTCCATAAAGTTCTCTTCATTTGTTAGTTTACAAGTTTACAAGGTATCTTGGAGGAGTACAAGGGTGTACACCCTCCTTGATCTACCTTGAGTTTGGTTTGCATGCCCTAGGGAGTAAGAGGGTTTACACCCATAGGGATCTTTTTGATCTAACTTGTGTTTTAAAGACTCCATTCACCCATTTTTTAAAGGCACTAATCTAAAGTTTGCATTGGATAAATGAATTGTTTTCCTTGGTAAACGTGATTTAGTGAGATATTGATCTTGTTCAAGTTGGGAACCTTTTGTGATACTTTGAGGTTGCTAAAGCCTATAGGGAATATTATTCTACTTGGTATATTGGAAGATACAAATAAATTAAATATATAACCATTAGGGATGCAACAAATTATTCTCTTTTTTTATTCATAACTCACAATTCAACTGTCAGAACTTGCTAATTTTACCCCTATAATCTACTAGTCCTAGCGCATATTTTGGGTGGATTCTTTTTTTATTTTTGGTGGCTATTTTTTATGTTGTAACAACTCGTTGGATACAAGCATAAGGATACAATTATATATGTTCAGTACATGTTTCTTACAGTCTTGTTTGATTTCAAAAGTCTTGTGATTTTATACTAGAGTTATACTAGTGTTTAGGTAGCTTACCTCTTGCATCATTTGTTATACTTTTCGTATCTTGTTTAGAAGCTGTAATGATCATTTGTTTGATTATATATATCTTTGTTGACTTATGCAAATAGGGACAACAATATTAACTTTCTTTTCTAGTTAACATACAGTTTGTATACTTGTTTTTTTTTGTGTCTCGAGCAGGTACTATTATCATTTGTAGGTACTCAAACTTCTTGGAAACCATTGACCACTACCGAGACTCATTTCCAAGCCACTTTCCATTTATAAACTTGACCTATAGGGGCACACATTCATAAGTATCAATTTCCTTCTCTTTCCCCCTAGGGTCACCCAAGATTCCCCCCTTGAGGTGATCATTTCACCTCTAAAGTGATGGGAGTACCTATATGAGGTGACAATGGGTAGGCATTCTCCTAGTTGTCACCATCTTGTGGGTTGGGTCAATATTTTCCCAACCTACAATTTGTGCAATAACATTTTGGCACCATTGCTAGGGAGGATTTTGAATCCTCTTTCATTCCCTAACGACACTTTGGAAAGATTCCATCCCAAACCATCTACCCCTAGCTTTATTGGTGACTCCAATTGAAGGACGTCCCCATTCCAGCTTTGATGAGATCTTCTTGAAGCTCATATGGAAACTCCACCTTCCCAAAATCTGCTTTCCCTGAAGACTTTTCCCTTGGGGATATTTAAACCTTCTAAGTTCTATCGAAGAAGGCCTCCTCTCAAGTCTCCCATTGTCAAAACCCTTTTTTACGGTACCCTTCCCCTTGCTCATGGATCATCCTTGGGAAAAATACCTTTATAAACCTCTAGACATGGCCACCATCCTTGGATACCCCAACACAATGCGGAAAGAGTCTCACAAATGGTTTCCAAAGTTTCCAGGAAATAATGTGATCACTACTGACATTCATCTCTACGCCATAGACCGAGACATGGAAAATGAAGAAGTGGAACATGAGGATGTAGCAATGAATCTACTAGCCTCATAATTGTTTGCAGATGCTTGGAGAGGGTTCAAAGGGCTTCCTGATAATCACATTGAATCTTATGAAGACTTCACTAAGTTATTCAAGAATAGATAGACAGGGAAGAAAGAAAACAAAATTCTTGTAACACAGTTCAATCAAATAAAGAATAAGGAGAATGAAATAGTGAGTGAATTTGACAACAGGTTTGACAAGTTATACAATCAAATCTCAACAAACCTATTCCCTATAGATGAAATTGTTTGTCTCCTTTACATGAATGCATTCGATGGGAAATTTTGTTTCATTCTGAAATACAAGAATCCCACCACATTGGCACAAGACAAAGAGTACAGTGAAAAGATTGAAGAGAACCTCCTTGAATCAAAGGTTGATCCTTTTTAATATCCCCATGCCAAGGAAGAGACAAAGACCAAGGCTTCTAGTAGCAATGCTCCTGATCCAATTTCCCTCTTGACACACAAGATAGATCAAATGAGTACTCAATTTTTCAAGGTGTAGAATCAAATCATGGGATGACTAACCACTATGGAAAGAAATCAATTTGCCTCTAGAAATCAGTTTTCTAGACAACATAGAGAATCCACAGGTTGGAAACCAAGGCCTCAACAAGAGGAAAAGGCTCGTGATACATTGAACCCAGTTGGAATAGTTAACACAGAGAAGACACTGTGGTGTTCTACATGTCAGGAACCTCGTAGAGAGGATGAATGCCCCCGAAAATATGAAGACTATACTGACAGTATGAACTTCATGGATATGATATGTAACTTCCAAGAGGGATAGGTCACATAGGAACATATTGACGAGGCTAGCATACTGGGAGAAAGAAAGGGAAGACTCTGAGTGTTAAATCATTTGACAGATGATAAGAGAAAGGAACTAAGGAAGAGGGAATTTTTGACATACACTAGAAGAAATAAACCTAAAGTTCCTCCATCACAACCTTCCACTTCCCCTCATCCACAAGCAACCGCTCCTCTTCCATATACAAAGAAGGTGTTCCCACCACTTCCACCTCCAGTTCATGAGTTGCTTCCAAATTGAACTCCAACAAATGAGATTCAATTGAAGATAGACGTTGCAACCATGTTTGGGAAGTTTAATATGACAATCCCCATAACATAAATGTGAAAAATTCCTTTTGTGAGGAGGGAAATCTTGAACTTGTTACAAGTACCAACTAAGAAGGAGGATCCTCCAATCATTTTGAACACCATGTATATTGATCGGAAAAGGGACAACAACCCAACTTTCTATATTTCCTTGGGAATGAATGGCCTTTGCCTAAACAACTATATGTTGGATTCCAAGGCCTCAACTAATGTCATGTATTTGAAGATGACAGAAAAACTTGTCTTGAAGACGACCCAACCATATGGAAATGTGTGTGGCATCTATTCTAAGAGGGTCAAGGTTTAGGGACTATGTGAGAACATTGAGGTTTTCCTGATTAATTTTCCGCATATCAACCTCCTTATGAACATAGTGGTGATTGATGTCTCGAATGCTCGGGGGATGCTCTTATGAAGGATTTTGTCTCCTTCCCTTGGAGGTTTCCTTAGCATGGATCTTACCCATGCATATATTCCCATGGGGGATTTCACCTTTGAGGTATTATATGGTTGAGAGCGGGCTGACAAACATGTGATGGACCCCAATGGTCCTGATTATACAAGTGAGGGTGAGTTTTATGAGGTTATAAACACCATTAAGTATGATCCAAGGGACTTACCTTTCATGAAATAGGACTGCATAGATACACTACTCCCAAGAAAAAATGAATATAAATAAAATCTTGTGAAGTTCCAAGGGAAAGATCCAAGTTCGATCCATATATTGAAGAAAGAAGATAATAAGGAAAAAGAGCGTGAATAATTCATCAGAAGTGCAACCAACACATGACATCCTTCCTATCCTTACATCAAGAATATAACTTATATAAACTATAGTGAAGGAATTCTTGTGTTCATGTGGAATAAGAAGAAGGGGAAGCCTAAATATGACTAGAAGGATAATATCACTTGGCTTGGCCCTTAGATCATCAAGAAGAAGTCTAAGGAAGAGAAGTATTATTTGACAGCTTTGGAGATGGGAAATATGCCATTACCAGTGGATGGGTCTCTTCTCCGGATCTACATTCAAGGAACTTGAATTCTTCAAGGCTTGGGCCCTAGGTAAGTAGGTATGTCATTTTGATTTCTTGCATTTTCATATTGATTGATCATGATAGCTTAGCTTCATTTCATATTTCATTTTTCTCTACTTGCATATTGATTTCATTTTTATATTATATTTATAAAAACAAATGAAAAACAATTTATTTTCTAGATTAGTTGTCATTTTTTTGTTTTGACATATATGGACGAAGGGTGATAGAACCGCCCTAGATTTTGAGGTTTTATACTTCAGTGTAGGAGTAATTCCACCAAGATATGCTTTGGTTCTCATGCACTCCACGACGAGTACATGTCCCAAAGTAGGAGCCATATGTTATCCCCAAATCCTAGGGATAACTAAGGAGATGATGTCTTGAGGCTCTCAGGTTGTTGACATGGAGTATAGAGAGACATCTTGACCAATTGTGTCCACTTGCATAGACAGAGACCCACCTTGCCACCACAATTCCATGATCATCACGACGATATCCACCACATTAGATGGGCTTAGAAAGACATTGGATATTTCTCCATGAGGTACAAGTCAGGTATTATGGTGATTTTCATTTCAATATTTGAGGCATTTGAGTTTATTGCATCTATTACTTCTTTGGATTATGTAACATTTTCTTGGACATTATGATTTTTTCCCTGTTTCACTTTGGTGGTTGACATTGCACCCTAGTAAGTGGGTCAAACTTGGGGACAAGTTTGCTACTGGAAGGTCCTCTTGATGATTCATCGTGCCATTCCTGACCATACTTGTAACTTTACACACTTCAGCCCCTCATATCCTTACCTTTTTGTGTTTTCGGGTGTACTGACCCAAGAAGGGGTTATCCCTCATTTCATGCGAAGAAGGGGCTAAAGGCCCAGAGGATTGTAGCTAGAAAAAGATACATGCCAATCATGAAACTGATGGGACATGTGAAAAATAATTAATACAAATTCCAACCAAGGAGGAGCCGCATGTGGGCACTATTTTTAATGATTAGGTAGAATCCCCACACATGTTTTCAACTTGGGGAAGCATGATGTGACCAAGGTAGAGTCAAGGTGGGAAGTTTTTTTCATACTTAGGTAGAAGCCCCACCTTGGATTCAACCTAGAAATATCTTAAAAGAATAAAATGAAATAAATGGGCTTAGAAAAAGGTTGTATTGAAAATGAAGGTGAAACACACCCTCTATAAAGGCACCCATAAATGATGATGACTCTGTGTTTTGACCATTTTTTCCTTTGTCCAAGTCTCTTTTTGCACATGTAAATCATACACTTCATACCTCTAATAGCCCTTTCTGAAGGTATTATCAGGATTCTTGTATCAATTTTCTATGGATCAACATAAGGTATGTGTAATATTCATTTTGATAATTTTATGATGAGCTTATCCTTAGTTGAATGCATGCAATCCATTAACACTTGAATTTTGATTGAAACAGGTCAAAAATGAAATCCAACCCTCGATTCGGCTCGTGATCTGGCCCTCGATCCAACCCTCGATACAGAACTCAGAGTGCAATGAGTTGTGGGTTGGTATATCGGCGAGCTCTTACTGGAAAAATTTTAACGTGGGTTTCATACTTGTTCGAACCCTCTAGCTATGGGACTCATTACATTTGATTCAAACAATTTTGTTCAACCTCTATTTTAAGCACATGAGTTTCTAGAAGATGTTGTATGTTATTAGTTTTTAATGATGTTCTATTGTAGGAGAGTGTCAACCCTTTCAGTGGTTGACCTCTTAGTTGTATCTAAACTCTATAAGTATTGTATGTCTCTCAGGACGAGAACAATGGTAATATAACTACTATCTTGAATTTGCCTCTGTAAATCAATTATGGTGTTACTACAAGTGATACGTTGAGATTGTGACTGACTATTGAGCTGGAGTAGTACCACGACTACTTAGAGGGCCCACCAAGTGGTCTGTGTGTTTTGATTACTTGTTGTATATTCATATTTACACATCTAACTCTCTTGTTCAGGTTGCTTATTTAAGTTGTGTTTCCTTATTTCATTTACATGTTACTTGCAATCTTCCATATCTAGACATCTAATTGTGTATTCCTTGATATATAACTCTTTTAGGCATGTTATCTACATAGGTTGTGTTTCATTAACATGTATGCGCTCATGATCATCTAACTGTTCATATATATACATATCTCTCTTTTCTCATTTACATAAGTTATAATCTACTTTGCAGATTGGTCATCTAGATAGTGTACATAATAGTCATCTATGATTTATTAAGCTATGGTTTAAATTAATCCCTATTGGATTGCATAGATTATTATCTCTATTGTAGAATATTTCTAGTCTCATTATGATAGGACAGTTGCCAATTTCGAGTCTCTTTTGAATAATGTTTATAGGTTATGTTAATTACAAGAATATGTATTTAATCAATTGATATTTCTTTAATGGTGAGGTTTTCTTTAGAGTGTTTTATCTCTACTTTACACATCTCTATAGAAGTCAATATTGCATGCATTCCATTTGAAGGATCAGTAGCGTTAAATTTCCATAGCGATATAATTATCCATCGTAGACACAACCATTATAATTAAATGTCATCATGATGCTTTTTGCTTTCAGCTAGTGAGATTAGTGGTTTATTTTCTATAGAATAAAAGTAATTGTGAGTTCTTGAAAAGATGCTTTAAAAATAGATTTCACTTTGAAGAGTTGCTTTCGAAAGCTTGCTTGTTTTTATTCAAGAATTGCTTACTTAGAATAATGAGCTCACCATTCATAGCTATAAATTACTCTGTAAATTCAAAATAAGGCTCATTGTCTAAATAGAGTTCAATTTGTTTATAATATTCTTCTAAAATAGAATTGTAAATTGAAGATAAAGTATCGATCCCTAGGATAAACCTTCTTCTTGCCTAGCTAAATCCAGTTTCCAAACATCACAAGCAGTTAACCCCTGCTCTACCTTGACTTATACTGTGTCACAACACTAAGTTTACTTACCCTTATGGATAATTCAATTGAGGGAAATTAAGGTATATAGTTTACCCATAATTTTTGGCGTCGTTGTCGAGGAGTTGTCCAAATGTAGAAAACAATTAGGAAGTAGATTATTTCTGAACATTAGTGCTAGTTTGGTGGAGGTGGAACGTTAATATAAGAGGTAAGAACCTTCGCATATGTTATAGCAGGTTCCCCCAAACCTAATGGTAGTTTTATTTATTTATTTCTTGCATGAACAAAACTAGGGATCGAAAGGGTAGATATATTAAAACCAATCCAAAATCTCCAACCAAAGTTCCTTCTAACCTTTTTGGAGGAAGAAATACTCCATCTATAAATTCTGCAGAATGGTATCAGAAAGTACAAGTAGGAGATAGATCAACCCAAAAAGATAAAAAAGTTTCAGAAGAGACAAAAACTGAGGAAACCATAGAACATAAAATTGAGACACCAACAATACAAGGATAGGAGGTAAAACCACTCGAACCTTCCAATTTCTCATCATCAAAACCAACCAACACAACTTTTTCCTTTTTACCACCATCAAAAGATTCAAACTTTGTAGATATCATTGACCCTGAACAGGTGAATTCCCTCTTTGGAGGTTCAACAAATTTAGTTGTGTCACAAGTTGAAACAACAACTTCTGAACCAAAGTTTCAACAGGCCCAAGCAAAGTCCCCGAAATCCAAATAGTAGACAATTCTTCCCATCGGAGAAATATCTGTCCTAAAAAAGAATGTTGGGACGCCTCATTATCTCCAAGAATAAAACCATTATGGTATTCTCTTTTTGGGAATTAGATTAGTGTGCATGACCATGAGGACCATAATCGTGTGAGAAATGATGAGGGAGAAGAGGTAGGAAACCAGAAAGAAACCACTTTTGGGTTTGCAATTTTGGATACCATGCCAAATTTTAATATGAATAACATTCCACCTTCTTCACTAACTACCTCTTATGGTAAGAGCAGTGAGGATACAAAAACCTTCCTGTTTGAATTTGACATCTTGTGCAGAAGTTATAACTACTTGCAAGATTCTCAAAAATTAAAACTATTCCCTACGACTCTTAAAGATTTTGCACTTAGATGGTTCATGGGATTAAAGGAGTCTAGTATCAGATCTTGGGAAGATATGAAGACCATATTTCTTAGGAAATACCAAGACTATTGCAAATCTAAATATTCTTGGAATGATATCTTTAAAATTCAACAATTAGAAGATGAGAGTCTTGAAGATTACATGGAATGATTCGCCTATACTTCACAAAAATCAAAATATAATAACCTTCCAGACGATGCAATAAGAACCCTTTTTATTAAAGGAATCTTGGAAGAATATTTGGAAACACTTAATCTTATAGAATTAATATATGTCTCTCGTTAACCATTTGTTGAGATTTGTGAGATGTGTAGAAACTACTCAAAAAGCAAGGCTAAAACTGGAAAGGGTGTTCGAGACCCCTATAGTAGAAACTCAAAAGGAGTTAGTTTTGGTGGGGTTACAAGGATGGAAATAGGAAACCTGTTATAGAAATTTAAAAATTATATTTTAAGTATAATAGGTTCCTAATTGGACACTTTAAATATTAAGAAAAAACAAGAGGAAAAGAATGTTGTGATGTGCATATTTTTTCCGAGGTGCAGGAAAAAATTTAGTCTGTGGCTTCTACATTAAATATCATCCAACTGAAATATTCCCATCACTACCTAGTTTATTATCCATTTATAAAAGTGGGGATACAGGGGAATCTTCTTATGCACCTAGAAGTCTGTGGCAACCTAAGAGTCAACCTATGTACTAGGATCCACCACCTCAAGATCCACCTTATTACCAACAACCACAATAGTGGAACTTACCAAATTGGCAAAACTGATCTCCATAGTATGCTTCACACCGTCCTTGGATAAAAGGATGGAGGGGAGGAAATACCCAAGGATATAGTCAGATTCCACATGTTCCTATGCCCACTCATCCTTATCCACAATTTCCACCAAATATTCAACAACTTTTGTCATGTTTTGTCCCTCCACCTTAACCTCCTATTCTACAACAACCTCAGAAATTTCAAAATGCAAATTCCCCAAGACCAACATTATTACCAACACAACCAGTGCCTAACCCAAAAAATAAATCAACTCAACCTCTTCATAATGTTGAGTTGAAAACTTTTCCAACACATGTTATTTCTCTTGTTACATTACATGAGATTCAACTAAGGTCAAGGAAAGTTTTGAGTAAACAAAAGCCTTTAATAGTCATCCATGAGGAGAACGAAGATGAAACTCCTGACCAACCAACAGATGAACCTAAATGGGAAGATGTTATTATTCCTAAATATCAAGAACAAAAGCCTCCCCAAAGTGAATCCTTGAAAACTACAAAAGTTCCTCTCTATCCGGAGAGATTAGCAATCGAAAAACCAACGATTCAAACATAATTTGACATTATAAATGAATTAATAAAATCTGTGTCAAAATTTCCCTGATACAAGAAATAAAGGATATCCTAATTTATAGTAAGTTAATTAACGAATTGTGTATCAAAAATCCAGGTAGAAAGTAGAAAAATCCTCCAACAATGCAATTGATAGGAGAGTTGTCTGAATACATATCAGAGCATCCTAGGGTCATGAAGTATGCAAACCCAGGGAATCCAATAGTAACAATAACCATTAATAATATTCCCATTGGAAATAATCTCATAGACTTAGGGGCAACCATTAATGTTATGACTGTCCTACCTTAGAAGAATTACAGTTGAAACACTTCCTTTGAACTACCTCAACTATTTTGGAATTAGCAGATAAAACGAAAGTTATACCTCAGGGGATATTGGATGATATCATAGTCACATTAGCATCATGGGAATACCCGGTAGACTTTCTTGTCAGACATTCAAAGGATCATACTAAAGGCCATCATGTTATCTTGGGAATACCTTGGTTAGATACTGCCAATGCATTCATTGGATGTCGAGAAGGTGTGATGACCATCTCTAATGGACTTTATATGAAGAAACTTACGATATATCCACCAACTCAGCCTATTGTAGAAACTCTATGGTGGATTGAATGTCCATATGAGAATGAAAGCTGGGAAGAACCTATATTTCCTAGTGATCACTTATGGGCACTTCAGGAGCAAACAACAGAGAATGTGTTAAATCAATTCATTTATGCAATCACATGTGTTGATTTTCCTCAATCTTTCTCTCAATTTGATTATATGTTTGGTGAAGAAATTCAAGAATATTTGGACTCATCAACTCTTTCTTCAACATATTTTATCTTATCAAACCTAGAGGTTACTAGTACAATCCATCCAGATCTCTGAGTGGGTGAGTAAAGTATCCTAATAAAAGAGTAGCAAGAAGGTATAATTAGCGGTTAACCATGGAAACATCAATATAACCTCAAATGGAAGAAAGTGAGAAGTTACTATAGTTACCTTTCTATTATTTTCCAATGGTACCATCCACCTGTTGACGAGTGAAATTGACCGCTCGTCAACTGGAGGAGTGAATCCGGTCTGGGGTTGTCTAAATAACCCAATCCGTTTGGATTAATCCACTCCGATGGTTTTAGCAGCTCCGTTGGCCGATATAAGTCCTAGGAAAGTGAAAAAAACAAGACTAAAGAAACTAACAAAGTGAAAAACAGTTGCTGCAAACTATATACAAATCTAATATATATTCACAGTTCACTAAATATTTATAAAATACTACTTATTAAATGTATGGTGTATCGATATGATTAAATCTCTATTATATGTACAGTATTCACAAAATGCATATTTTAATCGAAATCTGCAAAATCATATATGAATTGACTTATGACAGTGAAGCTATCATTCAATGTTTTTGATTTTTTTTTAGAACTTTTATAAAAAAGAAATGAAATGGAAGCTATCTAGTTGAGAAATAAAAACAATAATCGATACAATGTATCTAAACTACAGAAAATTCTTATATTAATTAAACTAATAGAATGCTATTAGCAAACTAACCTGTAGTAGCGTTTCCTATTCGTCCTGTGCACAGTATTTGATTTCACTGTTTGATGGGGCCAACCCGCACCAGATTTTATGAATACTTCTCGTAAATAGGAAGCAGTGACGCTTGAATACTAATGACAGAACGAGCAAGACATATAGCAACAACAATTTATAATTTAACTAATGATCATATTAAGATAAATATGAGTATGAAAATTTGCCTATTACTGTTCATTGAATGAAGAAGATCAACCTTCTAATCATCAAATGTGAACAGATTGATTGTTGTATATAGAATGAGAAACATAAAACATGGACGTTATATAAATCATATCATATCAACCTGTAACAAATTATGATATCTAAAGTAGTCAAACATTTGATTACAAATTGAAATGAACAAAACTTGAACAAAAATATGATATGTTGAAGCCAAAGACGTGCAAATATCCACTTTCATTCAAGTTTGAATAATCACCAATCCATAGTTTATGTTCCCAGGCCGCGATGGTATTTGTTTACAAAATAATACATTTATAAAGGCCACAGGCTCAAAACATTCCTGTGGAAATTATCAAATTTGTTCCAAAAATTATGGGGAATACAATCTCCCAAATTCCCATTTCTATCTAAAACTAAGAGCCTAATCTGAAGCCATGTAAAGAAATAGAATGTTTAGAGATGCCACTAGCGATCCAATCTCCTTTAAAATTTGTGTGTACCTGTAAATTCACAAGAATACATGATTTTCAGATTGCATTTAGTTGTAAAATAAAAAAATTCAAATTTTAATAACTAACTACAGAATCTCATGTTTCTGTAGCTAGTTATTATTTACAAATAGAATTGTGTTGTATCAATTCAATCATAATAGAAATAGATGCAATACGAGCAAACAAATCTTGTATGCTAAAACAAAACAAAAACAAAATCATCCTAAAATTACTTTTAAAATACCATACCTTGGATTCAGGGATTTTAATCAAGCTATTTTTGAATTGACAATGGCAGTGGCTGCCTCCACATTTTTAAAGACAACAGAGCCTATGGTCTTATAACTTGCTGACAGACTGCTTGAAAATCTTTGGATTGATCAAGGGTTGATAGAAGGCTGAGGCACAAGGCTGGACGAGTGAAAGGGGTTTTGAGGCACAGGCCTGGAGAGGTAATAAACGTTTCAACAAATGCAAACAGACCAAAACGCACCTTTTAGCCACAGAGAAAATCTGAGATTTGACCTCTAAGGGACGAGCTATATTTCTGTAATGACCCAATTTCTGAGGAAACGGCTCACATTGAAGGTAAAAGGGATCATTTCGGTTCTGGGTTTTCAAGGGTTTGATCTAATTCAAAACAGTTTTCTCAGAATCGCTCACGCAAAAACGTGTCTCTGGGAGGCAATTACGGGGTTAGCCTAAGAAGTCTTCTCTAGCATTATCAAACAATAACAAAGTCTGAACACTGTTGGGTTCAATTCTCACTGCAGGATCCATGGCTAATAACAAGAAATCAACAGGGTATTCGGCGATAGGGTTTGACAGAAAAGAAACATAGCCATTTTCCCTGAGCTTCCCCAACACAATGCAAAGGCAACCCGAAATGCAAGGGCATAGCGTTAATGCTATGCATGTGAGGATAGTGGTGTAATCAAGGCCTATGGAAGAACATCATATCGAGATGTACTTGGAAAGACACCTTGGTGTAATAAAAATCATAACAGTTTTAAACCAATATATGCATACCAAAAATTCGATCAATATGTCAAATAGACAATTGCCTATCCACGATTTGATCAATAAAATCGATATGTCAAATAAACCATTACATCAAAGATTTTATAAATCAAAACCACATTAACAATAATCAAATGCATAAATAGGTGGTGTTTTGATACATATGTAACCATTGGTGTGTTTGAGGCCGAGGAGTTATAACCATGTAAACAATTAGGTTCATGATAAACCAAGTAAACATTAACCCTTTGATGTAATCACATGAATTCCAACTGTGGGTTTTCACGCTTGCAGTCGTGAAAATGAAAACGAAAAGCAGGTATGCAAAAAGCAGAGGATAATGGTGTCGTTTAATGAGAAAAGTTGCGACGAGTAATGAGGGTTTAAAAACCCTGTGTGGGCAGCTTGTAAAAAAGATAGAGATTAATATGGATGCCAACAATGGCGACACACTGGTAGAAGCAGTTATCTCTGCCAAACGAACAAGTCCAGATTAGGATAATAAAAAAAACTCCAACTCAAAAACAACCAAGAAACTGTTTGAACATCATTATCAACCATAAAAAATTCTAGTTTCAGATTGCTTGTTATTTAAAAGACGAAAATTGATGGCAATCTTAACAAAAGAGAGTCACGATATTAAGGTTAAAATATCCAATACTATTGACAAGGCCACTGCTGCCAGCAGGCGTCCATAGCCTCGATAGGGTTGTCATTTAACCCACTCTGATATATGTATCCTGCCAAGAAGTTTTAGATCAGAATGAAGGACATTTAAGGTCAAAAGATTTCATATATGAGAATTTTCATATACCCGACATTGCTTCGCTGCCAGCGGACCTATTCAGTACCCCGATGAAGTTATATTGGCATCATGCATGCATTTACCCACTGCCAGCAAACATGTTCAGTATCCCGACGGATTTACAAGAACTTCTCACAGCTCTCTGAAGATTTATTTAGTTTTAAAGATATTTAATCGAGCGGGGTGATGCTGAAAATCCTGATATTTTGGACATATTTTAATAAATTACAGACCTTGAGAGAATTTTTAAACTGTCCTTCATTAAGATCTAGAGATAGTTTGTTAATAAACCGACCTTTGGAGGCGGGGAGGCATATTTGAATTGTTCTCTTAAGGAACAGGGACAACGTAAGAAGAAATTTTTATGGATGATCGTGAAAAGCTTCAGTTACAGATTGAAATCAAGAAACACTTTTCAAACAACAAGATTTGTTCAACATGGTTGTAAACTTCAGAAAAATATCATAATTGATGTTTTAACAATCTTCAGTATTTATTTTAGAGGAGAAATTTTTCTGTTCTCTTTGTCTGAAACGGTTCATGGTGCAGGCATGTGTGTTCCAAAAGAAATACTGATAAGCATAAATGGAAACAAAACACACCAACGAAGAAAGATTTGAAAGAAAAGAAATCTAAACAAAAAAATGTACATAAGGTGGATCTGAAAACCTCATGCAACAAATCCCTTGGGAGACTGAAATAAAGTAGAAATATCCTGTTTGGTGGGAAAGCAGTCCTACTCGTGGTACCTTGGGTCAGGGTTGATTTATATTTATTTATCTCTTTACTTTCCATTTAATATTTTCATGATGATACTGTGTTTTTTTGAAAATAAATATTCAACTAAAAGCAAAGAGAAAATGATCAAGCAAACTTCCCTCATAGCAGTCGTATTATGATTCTTGTGGTGCGCCCACTTGTGTTCATGACTGCATTATTACAAAGAGAAGTAGTGAGAAATAAAACTAAAAGAAAACCTATTCCTAAACCTACCCTAACTATTAAACAAATTAGAATACTATGTGAAGTCATGTTTCCAATGTAGCCATCGGAGTAACTCTAATCCTGCAATGGAAACAAGATCAAGCATTACTAATAAGAATGGTAACAAAAACATATCACACTTACCTTCATAATAATAATCTAAAAATGAAGTAAGCATGATCTCACCATTTCCTTGAATATTCTTGTTGTAAGAATCCTCCAGCCATTGTGCAATCTTGTCGTGATAAGGGTCATAATGGCATGGGCGAGTGAAAGCAAGTTTAAAAAAATTGTCAAGATTACGAGGAAATGAAATAACCGTCAGCCAAGGCTGAAATGCCCCATCCTCCTGACAGTTCTCTAAGTGTTCATTAATTTTTTCACATGGAGGATCTAAAGGAAATATGTCACGCCTACTTCCAAGATAGGTAAAAAGAAAGCAAGCATAACTTTATCTTTATTATGGAAATTTGTTATATATGAATATTGAAGCCATCCTAAGATCCCATCACAAAAATGAGGATTCAAAACACGACTTTGATGAAACAAATATGGGAAAATAATCATAAGAGGATTTGTGATGTCCGTCAGATCATTGGTTTGAATGCTTCCTTTGATGAGATTGATCATTTCAAAATGTGAAGTATAAACATTAAGATTCGAGCTAAGCAAAGAACGAATATGAAATGTAGAACGTTTGATCTCCATAAAATATAGTGCATTGTCTTTTTCAACAATAAACTGTGTAAAATCATCTCTCAACCTATCCTCTTCCCATATGAATGATGAAAGTGAACAAGCATCAAATCCAAGTTTATCAATGTTAGGTTTGGAATTGATTTCACCAAAATTTAGCATATCGAAAGGATATGATTGTGGTGGAAAAGAGTAGGATGTTGTAGGTAAGACGTCAAGTCCAACAAAGTCTAGGAATAGATAAGGATATAAAGAATAAAAGGAATCAGAAATAAGCACATGAAAAGAATCTCTTGAACTACGATACTTAACAATGGTATTCTCAAGACATTTCTCTTCACTTTCTTTAAAACTCTTACTTTGTTTTGGTGATGAATTCCTCAACATAATATGATCATTTGGATTTGCCTTTTGTGTGATAGATAATTCAAAATTTATGTGACAAACATCTAGTCTTTCCTGTGAACAAAGTGCATTTTGAGGATCAAGGTTTAAGGTTTCTTCTTATAGTTGCATATCTTCTTCTCTAATCAGTTTCATAGGAGTACTAGAACATTCAAGATGATTTTCGTCGCCTAATTGTTCTTCAATGACTGATTTTAAATATTGATTAGAGCATGAGTTACAAGAATGAGGGTATTCACCTTGAGCCAGAAACAAATCTTCTTCCATATTAGTCGTAGACTGAAAATTCAATGATTCAGAGGAAAAACTAATCTGGTTGTCATTAAAAACCTGGTCAATAGATTCTACCTCCCTAGCTTGTTCAACATTGTCGGAAGGATTCTTCTCATCTTGCGAAGAAGATTGTTCTTGCGGTTGAGTGATAGGATTTGCAACTGGTTCTTCATTCATGATTGAATATGAATGGATGGAAGGGATGGAAGAATCATAGAAGAGATTTAATGCAAATGACATGTCATCGATATTAAATTTACAAAGGATATGATAAACTCTTGTCAAAAAGTCTTCTGAAGATGAATCGTCGTTGATTAGCGAAGTATGAAATTCTTCACATAATTGATTGAAATCATAAATTTCAAAAGAATCTAGAAACTCATCTACAAATTGAAACCAATCAAAAATGTGACATGCTAGAAAGGATTCAAACCAATGTTTAATCCGACCTCTAAAAGTAAAAGCGAAAAGTCTGCATAAAACTCTTAAATCTGAGATGTCATGTTTGATGCATTTGCACCAAAACTTGTTAAGGTGGTCTTTAGCAGATGTATTGCCTCCACCATTAAAGGTGAGTTTGGACAAGCAAGAGACTGTCTCATTGGGAACATTGGGTAATGAGAAGTTGAAAGCATGTTCCAACACAGTGATTTGGGGATCCATGGGGGAATTGAGTACATTTAAAATAAAGGCTCCTACAGGGCTAGCTTGTCAGTCGACCCTCCTTCTAGAGCCATCTGTTGACGGACGAAATTGACCGCTCGTTAACTAGAGGAGTGAATCCGGTCTGGGGTTGTCTAAATAACCCAAGTCGTTTGGATTAATCCACTCCGATGGTTTTAGCGGCTCCGTTGGCCGATCTAAGTCCTAGGAAAGTGAAAAAAACAAGACTAAAGAAACTAACAAAGTGAAAAACAACTACTGCAAAGTATATACAAATCTAATATATATTCACAGTTCGCTAAATATTTATAAAATAGTAATCCTACATATTAAATGTACGGTGTATCGATATGATTAAATCTATATTATATGTACAGTATTCACAAAATGCATATTTTAATCGAAATATGCAAAATCATATATGAATTGACTTATGACAGTGAAGCTATCATTCAATGTTTTTGATTTTTTTTTATAACTTTTATAAAAAAGAAATGAAATGGAAGCTATCTAGTTGAGAAATAAAAACAATAATCGATACAATGTATCTAAACTACAGAAAATTCTTATATTAATTAAACTAATAGAATGCTATTAGCAAACTAACTTGTAGTAGCATTTCCTATTCGTCCTGTGCACAGTATTTGATTTCGTTGTTTGATGGGGCCAACCCGCACCAGATTTTCTGAATACTTCGTGTAAACAAGAAGCAGTGACGCTTGAATACTAATGACAGAATGATCAAGACATATAGAAACAACAATTTATAATTTAACCAATGATCATATTAAGATAAATCTGAGTATGAAAATTTGCGTATTACTGTTCATTGAATGAAGAAGATCAACCTTCTAATCATCAAATGTGAATAGATTGATTGTTGTATATAGAATGAGAAACATAAAACATGGATGCTATATAAATCATATCATATCAACCTGTAACAAATTATGATATCTAAAGTAGTCAAAAATTTGATTACAAATTGAAATGAACAAAACTTGAACAAAAATATGATAGTTGAAGCTAAAGCCGTGCAAATATCCACTTTCATTCAAGTTTGAATAATCACCAATCCATAGTTTCTATTCCCAGGCCACGATGGTATTTGTTTACAAAATAATACATTTATAAAGGCCACAGGCTCAAAACATTCCTGTGGAAATTATCAAATTTGTTCCAAAAATGATGGGGAATACAATCTCCCAAATTCCCATTTCTATCTAAAACTAAGAGCCTAATCTAAATCCATGTAAAGAAATAGAATGTTTAGAGATGCCACTAGCGATCCAATCTCCTTTAAAATTTGCGTGTACCTGTAAATGCACAAGAATACATGATTTTCAGATTGCATTTAGTTGTAAAATAAAAAAATTCAAATTTTAATAACTAACTACAGAATCTCACGATTTTGTAGCTAGTTATTATTTACAAACAGAATCGTGTTGTATCAATTCAATCATAACAGAAATAGATGCAATATGAGCAAACAAATCTTGTATGCTAAAACAAAACAAAAACAAAATCATCCTAAAATCACTTTTAAAATACCATACCTCTGATTCAAGGATTTTAATCAAGTTATTTTTGAATTGACAATGGCAGTGGCCGCCTCCACATTTTTAAAGACAATAGAGCCTGTGGTATTATAACTTGCTGACAGTCTGCTTGAAAATATTTGGATTGATCAAGGGTTCATAGAAGGCTGAGGCACAAGGCTGGACGGGTGAAAGGGGTTCTGAGGCACAGGCCTGGAGAGGTAATAAACGTTTCAACAAATGCAAACAGACCAAAAAGCACCTTTCAGCCACAGAGAAAATATGAGATTTGACCTCTAAAGGATGAGCTATATCTCTGTAATGACCCTATTTTTGAGGAAACCGCTTGATATGAAGGTAAAAGGGCTCATTTTGGTTCTGGGTTTTCAAGGGTTTGATCTAATTCAAAACCGTTTTCTCATAATCACTCACGCAAAAACATGTCTCTGGGAGGCAATTACGGGGTTAACCTAAGAAGTCTTCTCTGGTATTATCAAACAATAACAAAGTATGGACACCATTGGGTTCAATTCTCACTATAGGAGCCATGGCTAACAAAAAGAAATCAATAGGGTATTCAGCGATAGGGTTTGACAGAAAAGAAACAGAGGCATTTGCCCTGAGCTTCCCCAACACAATGCAAAGGCAACCCGAAATGCAAGGGCAGAGCGTTAATGCTATGCGTGCGAGGATAGTGGTGTAATCAAGGCCTATGCAAGAAAATCATATCAAGATGTACTTGGAAAGACACCTTGGTGTAATAAAACTCATAACAGTTTTAAACCAATATATGCATACCAAAAATTCGATCAATATGTCAAATAGACAATTGCCTATCCATGATTTGATCAATAAAATCAATATGTCAAATAAACCATTACATCAAATATTTTATAAATCAAAACCACATTAACAATAATCAAATGCATAAATAGGTGGTGTTTTGATACATATGTAACCATTGGTGTGTTTGAGGCCAAGGAGTTATAACCATGTAAACAATTAGGTTCATGATAAACCAAGTAAACATTAACCCTTTGATGTAATCACATGAATTCCAACTGTGGGTTTTCACGCTTGCAGTCGTGAAAATGAAAATGAAAAGAAGGTACACAAAAAGCGGAGGATAATGGTGTCGTTTAATGAGAAAAGTTGCGACGAGTAATGAGGGTTTAAAAACCCTGTGTGGGCATCTTGTAAAAAAGATAGAGATTAATATGGCTACCAACACCACCACACATTAAAAATTCTTGAATGTACCATATCTTCATATTGGATACTCCCACTTAATTATCCCTTACATAAGGACAATCTATACAAATAATACATAAAAAAAAACATTCTCCAACTTAAATAGCATGCAAGTCCGTAAAAGTATTTTCATAGCTGCCTCCCCATATTCCTGCAAAAAAAAGAAACATTCATATACATATCTTAAAGATGGTGGTAAGGACCAGTATCTAATGTAAAAAGGGTGTAAGAGGCCAACCCGACAGGATACTAAACAGGTATGTTGGCAGTGGGTACCGGCCTATGGTATGACGAAGTAAACCCGTCGGAGTACTGAACATGCTTTCTGGAAGAGGGGTATTCTACCTAGCGAGGGTGATGATTTGACAACAATATATAAAGATCAATTTATAATTTTAAAAACTTTTCCTAATGTACGACACTACTTGTAGGCGGGACTGAAAATAAGTATGCATAGTTAAGCAAAGGTAAATGAACTCCATTAATCTTCTATTGGGGACTAACTTGAAGATGATCTTAAGACTCTCTTTCCTAACTCTTCTTAACTATATGTAAGATATTTTGTCTTACAGGTGGGGCCATGTTCTTAACCACTTTGCCAGGCTAATATGTGAAATTTATCTATACACTTGGAAGCTACAAATCTTAGGATATTGGATGGATTGACTGGTTTCCTATATATTTGATTGTGAAATGTCACAATACTTAGGAGTGGGGGAGGGGTTTCATGAGCTACAAACTGTTCATTTGTATAGAAAGTCTATGAGAAGAGGAAGTAGTATTTCTGTCAATTTTTGTCTTACTTTTTTTTGCAATATCTCAGGCTATTGTGTCATCATTCATTCATATTGGCATGTTATTAACCTTATATTGTTGGCATAATTTTGTAAAATCTTAAGGGTATGGTTGATAAGCCCATTTTACATCATAATTTACATTTTTGGGCCTCTTCTTATGTCTAATATAGGGGAGGACTGATTAAACCAAATTATTCTTCATGGAAGTTATAGTTCAATGACAAAGGAAGCTGAGTTGGATACTACAATCATATCCACCCTCTTGTTCACCATGACAACCAAGAATATTCTAATCCTAGTAATCCGGGTGAATACAATCTTACAACGATATAATTTTCACCAGATGGAAGACCGGGTAGAGTGTCGGATGAGGTATTGCATGAAGTGTTGTAACTACGAATGCAATTATTAATGCTTCAGTTCAAGTATACTCTCTGAAATCCAATTACATTTGTCAAGTGGTTAATTAAACTTGCTAAAAATGTTATATCTATTTTTCACACATACTAAGAGGCGAATTTAAATTGATGATTTCATTTAGATTTACTATCATAATGTCTAAGTCTTCAACTTGGACATTCATTAAATCTCTCATGTGATTTGATTGATCTCCAAGTACGATATCATTCAAATAAATCCCTGCATAATCATTACTACGTATGGCATTCATATGTGCCAAATGCATCCATGACTTGACCCTCCTATATCATTTGCGTTTGGAACAAAACATCATGTTCTGTTTATCGCTCATCATCTACCCGTTCTGCTTATCCCTCTATTTTACTCTGCATTTACTATGATTTTCCTTGCCACCATGCCGAACTTCCACGAACCCTCCTCATATGCCAAATTGCTAGCTATCCCAGATTTTGAAGCTTGCCGAGAAATATTCCTCCACATGGGATGGGGACAATTCCTTGCAAGCGTGCAGGGGCACGACGATGATGTTTCCCTCCAGTTCTCCCTTGGGTTTGATGGAAATTTTGATCGCGTTGGGTCACTAGTTTTCACAGTCTATGAAGAGTCCATTGTTGTGGTCATGAAATGTCCATGAATTAGAGACAGATGGTTCAAGAATCATAAACTTCCATGACAGAGTTACAATTGGGTTTTTAAGCCTGAATAACAAAACGTTTCTGGGGCTAAAGGATATTCAAAGTGATGGATTAAATATGAATTGATTAATCCTTAGATTGTTATCACTAGACTAAATATTTGTGAGGGTAAGTATTCCAACTTCAAAGCCTACCATTTTCGCCTCTTGGATCACTTTCAGTTTGGCAAACCTTTGAATTTTCCATTTTATTTTCTAAAGTGATCAGAATCTGGACTAGGGGTCAAAATTTAGCTCAAAAATCAAAGTGTTTGGAATCACTTCAAAAAAAACAGGTGTGTAGGCCTCGTCATCACAAACCCAACGCACTTTGAACGGGGTCAAACAAACATCGGATGAGTGAAATATCGTGTTCTGTTTGATTTGCCAAACAAGCAAAAAATGTTGTTGACTGTATAGTCCATACAGTTGACGTGGCAGGGTCGTACAACTGACATGGAAGGTGATGTGTCAAGATGATGTGGCAAGATACTAACATGGCAAGAGCTAAGTTGGCAGTCGGTTGATAGGACATGTGGACGAATTATTGTTTGACACGTGGCAACGTTTTGGGCAAATTGTTTGGTGCCACGTGGCCTAGGCATGGGATGCCACATGGCACCGTGTTAAAGGTTGGTATGTTAAAAGTCTATGTAGTCCACGGGGGTTAAAACCTGGACCTCCCATCGTAGGAAAATCTTTAGCAAAGGCCACCATGCCAACACGCCACCTAAATGTTTCTTAACCATATTCCTTTGACATTTTATTTAAATTAATACCATGGTGGTTTTTAAAAATTATATATGGAGTCTGTGGGGTTCGAACCCCAGACCTCCAAGCATATGGGAAAAGTCTTGGCAAAGGCTGCCCAACCGGCATAACACATGTTGTTTCTTATTATATATATGTATTGTTATATATTTAAAATTGAACTTTGGTGTAAGTTGCATGGGGTCTGGGCTAGGGCTTAGCCCCAGCCCCCATTCACATGCATCTATCCATATGACCCGATTCCACAGCTTTGCGCGAGATTTTTTTAAATGGCCAACAACCATGTGCTCCACCACATGTCATGACCTCAACGAATATAGCAATCGAGCCCTAAATTATGTAACACCCTGTTTCCCCCAGTTTGTAAAAATAACTGGACTGGCCCAGAACTGTGGCAAACTCAGAAATGTGAATATGTGATGTGAATGGACCTTGTGGAAAAGGTCGATGAATGTGAATAACATTATGAATTTATATTACAGGACTGCTGAGAGGGGATGTGCTGAAAAAGAGACCACGATGGCGGTGGAAAGCACCTGGAAAGGTGGCGTTAACTTCCACTGAGAATCAATACCGTATTTGGACTTCACTAGCCCGGAGAACCAAAAGAGGCTCATTGGCCCCAAATTAAATGTCTCATAGGCTGGTAGGTAGATGGTTCCTCAGGAATTAATGAGGGATGGGGAGGTGAACCACCCATCTGTAGAACCGTCAGGACTGACCAGCGCGAGGGAAATCGCGCCACATGCAACCTCGCAAGAGGATAAGGCGTGGGGGAGAAGCGATTGGGGGAAAACGCGAGGGGAGGAAGAGAACTCTGGCGATATGCAGAGTGAGTGATAGAAGAGAGGAAGGATAGTAACCTTTGCTTTTGGTCACTGGAAAACAGAGACGCAGTCTCACAACATCGTAGTCTCAGTTCGGGGGTGGCTAGTGGTAAATCCGCTGGGAGTCGCTGAGCCTATGGTTGGGTGGAAACGAGCACCCCTCTCAGCAGTTGCATAACCCATGGTGTTACTTTCTGATAAGTGTTTTTCCTTTTACATATTGAAATATATGTATGCTGACATTTATGATCATAAGCTGTGAAATCGTGAATGACTTCATTATAAGAATGTCTATATGGTATCTTGATCAGTACTGGTAGTTGTATGTTTATATGGAAAGACTACGTGTGACTTATGCTCTCTTAAATTGTTATTTATATGCATGATGATCTAATTCAAACTTCACACCTAGTTCTCGGGAGAGAGAGATACCCTTAGCTGCCTTAGGTAGTACCCTGGGTAAACCTCCCCATAGAGATACCCTTCTTGAAAAAGCCATCAAGAACCTAGAAGGAGGACGTGAAGGTGAAAGGCTTTAAGAAATCCCTGATAAGTATCGAATCGATGAACGAGATCCCATCAAGAGATCTGTGGTCACTCACGACCGTCAAATAAGAAGAAGAAGATGGAAAGATAAGCGCCTTAACCCTGAATAGGTGTTGATCGACGGACGAGATCTCGACGGAAAATCTGTGGTCACCCATGACCGTTAGATTTGTAGGATAAAGTAGAGGATTAAATTCCTTACCACTTTGCCTTTCTGTGTCTTCGTGGGTAGCAAAGATATTGGGACCGTAGATCCCCAAGGTCCATGAGAGCATCCGGACCGTTGATCTTTCCACGTCCAGGAAGTCGTGGGAGAGCACAAAAGTTAGGAACCTATCCGAGCCATTGGATCTTAGCTGGAAAACCCGACAGTCGTTGGATCTGTCAGGAGATACTCGAGGGTTAAACCCCTAGTGGATAAGGGCGAAAAACTTGAAATAGATTTGGGTCATCTGATTAAAGGAGGCCACGTGTCACGAGATTACCCATTTCGGGAAATCGGGAGTCAGGAACTCGAGAGTTCTGGTGACAAAAGATCGGGGCCTTCCATGGTAGAAACCCCAAAATAGATTTGGGTCATCTGATTAAAGGAGGCCATGTGTCATGAGATTTCCCATTTCAGGAAATTGGGAGTCGGGAACTCGGGAGTTCTGGTGACGAAAGATCAGGGCCTTCCATGGTAGAAACCCCGAAATAGATTTGGGTTGTCCGATTAAAGGAGGCCACATGTCATAAGATTAACCATTTTTGGAAATTGGGAGTCGGGAACTCAGGAGTTTTGGTGACGAAAGATCGGGGCCTTCCATGGTAGAAACCCCGAAATAGATTTGGGTCGTGCGATTAAAGGAGGCCACGTGTAATGAGATTTCCCATTTCGGGAAATTGGGAGTCAGGAACTCGGGAGTTTTGGTGACGAGAGATCAGGATGTTCCATGGTGGAAACCCTGAAGTAGTCGTAGACAAACCAATTTTGGGAGGCTACGTGTCGAAAGATTACCCATTTCAGGAAATCGGGAATCGGGGATTCGAGAGTTTTGTTGACAAGAGGTCGGGCTCTTGCCTTGATAAATCTCGACTTATAAATATTGAGATGTTAGCATGTGGTTAAGTCTCGATGAACGGACAAGATTCCTTCGGGGAATATCAGGGTCTATAACGACCGTCGGATGTGGGGGAAGAGACGTCAACTTTAAGCCGGGGTGCGAATGCGCCTTAGGGTAAGTGGCGAGTAGATCTGAGCAGCCAAAGTCCACCCGCCCAGATCTACGACTGAGGCTTCATTCCATAGCCCCCTTGCTATTCTGCCTTTAGCGGTGGGGGGGGATCCAGAATCAAATGTGCAACTCAGGAATGGTCAGGATCTATTCGCCTTGATCAATGACATTCAGGAAAATTCCGGACCCCCCTTGCCATTCTGCCTTTAATGGGGGGGGGTCCGGAATGGTGTGGCATGTGAAGTGGGACTCTTCTCCTTTCATGCCACCCACCGTGTCATGTTTCCCCTCTCGCCACCTTTACTCCTCTCACCCATGCGACAGGGATGTTCCTAATGGCCATCTACTAAACCTATAGGGATTCATCCCTATTGGCCAGTTGCTAACCCTGCCGGGGTTCGACGGTTGCAGAGTCGAACGATTTGACATCACTGTAGCGTCGAGGCACGAAATACAAAGAGGAACCATGATTATTTGACCTGTGATCATGACCCATGATCACATGGGAAGAGAGAGAGAGAGAAAGAGCTAGCTTGCGCTAGGCCTCCGTAGGTAATTCGGGGGCTCGGATTCTGCATAAATTAACGAAAATTTGATTATGGTAGTGGATATGTGACAATTAGCACTGGGGCGTGGCCACATGGCCCCCATGCACCCAACACCTCTGTGATTTGGGGGATTAGTTCGCTAACGGTGTGACAAATTGGTACATTTTGCGGGCATGCACACATGTGTTGGGTTTAGGCACGGGAAACGACTAGAAGCCAAGTTACTCACACAGGAGTTGCAAATTGGTGAACCAGAGACAACAAGCTTAAAGGAGGAAAATGGCAGGAGGCCTAACTTCTTCATCTTTTGGCCAAATGAGGTGTCGAAAAAGCCCAGCTAGGGGTTTTTGAATTTTTTGAATCCATTGGCACTGTTTTCAAAGGCATTTGGAGACTTCTATTGTAGGTTTTCCTACTTTGAAGTTTTAGGGAGCTTAGGGCCACTATTGAAAGAGGTCATGCTTAGATGAACCCAAGTCTATTTTCTATGACTGAATAGTCATTTTGGACTAATTGTTATGCTCTGAACACATTGGGACAGGTTTTAGAGGCATTTGAGGACTTTACAGGTGCTTTTTCTACAAGGAATCTCAGGGAAGATCAAGGCCACATGTAGAAGAGGTCATGCCCGGAGATGTAGCCCAATTGGGGGTGAAATCATTTATCATGTTGTGAGTGTTGTGAGTGTTTTCTGGTTATTATTTTCTGCAAGTTATTTTTGTTGTTGTATTTATGTAAAAAACATATTTAACCTTTTAAAAACATCACACATAAACACATAAAAGAGGCATAAACTTGACACATAAATCCTCTTGCACAACTAAGACATTGAGCAAGGTCCTGAAGTTTATTTTAATGGAGTAGAGGGTGCTTACATAGCAAAAAAAGTCATCCCCCTATTCTCATATCATAAAGAGTCTTCAGAAAATATCCTCCTAGGTTCACAAAAATGTGACAAACCCTCACCATATCCTATTTCATCATGGCCTTATCAAAATACTGATTATCTCATAATTAAGGAAACATGGCAGAACCTAGGAATATTTCCTTTATCAGTTTTTGAACCCCCATTTGACAGTTAAAATGGCCAAGAAGTCAATTGATCTTAGGACTGCTAATCCATCTAACCCTCGTTATCCTAAAAATCCACACCCTCCAGTTAATTATATTCCTTCATATGTTAAGAAAGCCAAGAAACCTATTGTTAATCCTCAGTTATCTACAACTCATATTATCTCTAAACAAAAGAGACTGCGGAACTCTTTTCACCATGATTTTCCTCCAATTCCTACAAGGAGTCAAGGTGCTAATAGATTCAAAGGGAAACCATTTCGTAGGATCAATCTAAGTATTATTGGAAATTCAAATACAAAGCCTCCAATTACCTCAGACCCTATTCAATTTTCCTCTGATCATGAGAGCCCTCATAAGAAACTTAATTAAGACTCTGTGGGACAATATAAGCCTTCCAAAAAAACCAAGTCTGAACCTGTCACGCCTAGTTTTCCTCAAAAGGCCACTGTTACACCTTGTTCTCAAGTTCTTAAACCTTATACCAAATGTGACATTCCTTCCACATCCACAGATAATCCTAAGACATCATATCATTTTATCATAAAATTGGTACTTATCTTAGAAAGACTGCCACCAACTACTTACAGACTGTCCACGAACCTCCCAGCCATAGAATACACTGTTCATCACTCTCAACAGTGAGTCACCCCCAAGCTGGGACTGAACTCCACCCAGGGTAAATGGCTCCTATCTAGGCTAAGGCTCAAGGACAATAGGAAAGACTATGTCTCAGGTGCTCACTCAACTAACAACCTACAACCTCTCATTCCCCACATGCATGTCCCACCCAAGGAAGTGTTCCCCTTCTCTTTTCAACAATCCCTCAGCTGCCCCACTTCCCTTCCAGGGCTTCAACAACATGCTAGACCCGAATTCTCAGAGCATTGTAGCTGCAGTTTAACACCTTTGGGAATCAATCCCCAGCAATTATCTCGCTCATAGAACTACTCACGGGCCTAACAACCCACTTCTTCAATCCTGCTCCAAGCTAGCTAGGTACACCAACCAAAAGGAGGTATGGGAACAAGTTCCAGAATGGTGAAATGGTTGTCTCAAGGATAACAAAATGCATGAGTGAAAATGGTCATGGAATCATTGATTGGATAACTGAGTGTGTATAGGAATCACTATGAACTCTTCGTGAAAAGTGATGGTGAGAATGATGGTAAGACTATGGTCTGGAAAAATCCCCCCCCATGGAAAATATCACCCAAATGAGCTAAGCCCCCCACGATATGAATGCATGTCCCCAACTTGACACCTGTCATATCGGAAGTTACTTTGGTCCACTTTTCTCCAAATTTAGAACTTAGGATAAAATAATTATCCATACTTTGTGTTTTAGGAATATCAATATAATATTCCCTTGACTTTTGGCCCTCCCTTTTCCTAACTAGTGAAGTTCATTCCCTCATCTCTTTTATCGTGGTTGTTCTGTGCACAACACTGTATTTATATTAATCATGAGTCATGTACAATGTAGGCACATTGGCCCTTGACATCTAGGTGTTCTGGACTAATACCAAAACATAAGCATCCCAGCTTATAATAAACGACTCATCAACCTATAATACATATCATATACACGAGGCTCATTGTCCTCCATACTGCATGCACCTTAGTTACTGTGCACGATATCCTGCGATGTGCATATTACATCATTTTACTGCACAGTTCATGCACGCACTATGCCACATGATGTTCATTACCAAATGAGGTAAAAAAAACTCACCAGCTTAAGTATATTTATATTACATTTGAAATTTGGTTCGGTTGAGGGATATTGAAATCCCCTCCCCTTATTTATGCACTATCCTCAGTGCATCATACACCCATATATAACAGAGTTTTCAAACATCTTCAAAAAGATGCAGGTATTATGTCCGCATTGCATCTTCCTGCTCCCAAGTAGCATCCTCAGGACCATACCAGGTCCATTGAACCTTTATAAGCCCTATGGCTCAGTTCTAGAGCTTCTTGACTTTCCAGTCCAAAATGTGCACCGGATGCACTTGAAAAGCGCCTTCTTTCTCCACCTGAATCACATTCCAATCAATAACATGATTAGCATCAGGTATATATTTCTTTAGCAATGATACATGGAATACATTATGAACAGACATAGATGCAAGCAATGCAATCATATAAGAAACTGGACCAATCCTCTCCAGGATTTCAAAAGACTCACAAAATCTAGCTACCAACTTGGCGCAGCTTCCCAACTTCAGGGAACTCCTGTTAGATTTCACTTTCAAGAAAACATGATCACTCACTTTGAATTCTCTGTGGGTTGTGTTCTTATTGGCATAACGTTTCAGTCTATCTTGGGTAGCTTTTAAATTCTTCTTAATTTTTGTCATCTGGTCCTCCATATCCCTAAGCAACTCTGGCCCAACTACTGTCCTATCAGCTAGATTATCCCAAATCACTGGAGTATTTCACTTTCTTCCGTAAAGTGCTTCAAATGGGCTCATCTTTAATGATGCGTGATACCCATTGTTGTACGTGAATTCTACCAAGTGTAGGTAGTCTTCCCATTTTGATGGTTTGTCCATCACATACATTCTCAGTATATATTCTATCACCATATTCACTATTTATGTCTACCCATCAGACTTAGGATGATAAGTTGTACTAAAGTTTATATTCGTTTTGAATCCTTTGAACAATCCTTTCCAAAAATTCGAGGTGAATTTCAGGTCTCTATCGAACACAATTGTTTTAGGAATCCCGTGCAATTGTGCCACTTCCTTTATAAAAATATCAACAACCTCTGATGCCTTGTGTGTAGTTTTCAGTGGAATAAAATGGGTATCTTTCATATGCTTTTCCACCACCACCATGATCGAATCATGCAACTTGCCTGTTCTAGGAAATCCCATAATAAAATCCATCATCACCACTTCCCACTTCCATTCAGGAATGGTTAAAGGTTGTAGCAACCCTGTTGGGTGTCTATTCTCATCTTTCACTTTCTGGCATTCCATACATATAGCGATGTACTCGGCGATCTCTTTCTTCATACCTAGCCAAAAGTAATGGCTCTTGATTTCTTCCACAATTTTCTGATATCCAGGGTGTTACACCTCAAAATTACTCACTTCGATAGTGTCGCAAGTGTCGTCATTACGAGTGTTGTAAGTGTCGCATCTTGTCCGTAAGTGTCACATCTTAAATACAAGTGTTGCAAGTGTCACAAACATTATACTTCCATATTGCCTATGTTGTTCCTCTAACGACATCACAAAGACACTTAAGACACCTTAAAGGCTAGTTTGGAAGAAGAGAAGTCATTTGACAGGGAGTACAAACCTTTTGCCATGGAAAAAACACTCAAAAATTGAATTTTGGAGAGGAGAACTCCCCTACCCACTGTCAGGGAGTGTTGGCACTCCCTGAGCCTCTTTAGGGGAGTGCTTGAGTGCCTTGTGCACCCTTTTAGGGGAGCTCTACCCTTTTTTTAGCAAATTCTGGGTTTGTTGAGGCAAATAAGGGAAGAATCCCTCAATTCCTGAAGGTAGTTGGATTCGAATAGATGGTCAAGGAATGATCTTAGGGGAGATCCTCAACTGAAGGAGAAGAATCCTCAACTCATCCCAAAGATATCTCAAGTGGTTGGACCTCTCCAAGGTTATATAAGGAGACCTTCTCATGGTGGAAGGAAGATTGAGAATTATACCTAACTTATGATCTCATAAGAAGGTATTAACAAGGAAGATTGAGAATTATACCTAACTTATGATCTCATAAGAAGGTATTAACAATGGAGATTGGGAATTACTGTTGGAAATATGTCTACAACAGAGATGACGCAGATGATCAAGGCGCAGATGATCAAGGTTGTCATTGATGGCAATCGATTGTTTATGAAGAACAGATGCTGAAACATGCTG
>ML808284.1:38959-81059 GCA_009831015.1 Picea engelmannii
GCGCGGGGGTTCGGGGGCAGCGCCCCCGAAATTTTTTTTTTGGGCCGACATATTTTCGCCAGTTTCCGGCCGACATATTTCCGGCCGACATATTTTCGGGACCACATGATATTAGGTGGTTTTCGGCACATGGTTTTTTGCCGATGCTTTTCTAGTTCCGGTTAAGGAATTAGGGTTTTGGACTAATCCAAGTCATTGGGTTAGGGTTTTGGATGCCGTTGGCTCCTATATGTATATTGTATTGTAAACAATGTAAAACAAGGTGTATCAATATAATATATGCTGGTTTTCCCGGTTTGGGTTTCCAAGTGAAAAATCTCTGTGTAATGTTTGTATTTGCCATTGTATCTTTTCAGTTCTTTTCTGAATATCGATTTGCAGTAGATATTGTACAAGGTTAGAATTTACAAATATTTATAGCATTACAAAACAGTTCTAAGATCCTAAAAACATGGATCAAATCAACTAAAAATAGCAAGTCAAAATCTGTTGCAAAATAAGTGGGATGTTGCCTCAAAATGAGGTCAATCCCAGATCTCTCTCTCTGTTGATTGTTGGTGTAGTGTAGAACAGCCTCCCAAGGCTACCTGATGACTTTCAAATAGAGATTAAATCGAACTGCTGATGTGGCTAGGTGTCCTTCTTTCTGTTTTAATTAAAAATGTCCATAACCTTTGAAATAAATTCTTTCTCCATAATATGCCAAAAATAGCTGCTGGACTGAACTTGATAATTCATGTGACATTCATTTGAAAAGATCCCGAATCTTTTCATATCAAAAATCCCTGACCTGTGCAAAAACTCGTTAAATTCTGGACACACAGGATTTCGGTGGTTGTCTGGGAAGATTTCTTGGTGAGTTATCCACCGAAAGTGCCTCTTTTCAGTGGTTAATGAGCACACGATGGGCTCGCCTAAACCACCGAAGATCAATCTTTGAAGAGTTTCAAAATTGCAAAAATGATTGTCCTGAATCCTCTTTTAGCACTCAAACCTTCTTTAATACTGTAGTCCTGATTCGAGCAGACCTACGAACCTTTGTTGATTGTGTAGGGGAATCTGTTACATCTATTATAGTTGTGGCTAAATTAGCCAAAGTATCCAAACCAGTTTGTTTTTCTTTAGGTGCTTCAAACTCCTTTAGCTTGAGCCTCAGAATCCTGAGCTGCCTGTATAATTTCATATTTTCTCTAATCAACTCTCTGTTTCTATCTTTGATTTTATCATGTTTTTGTTTAAGAGTTTGATTCTCTTTGAATAGTTCAACATTTCTCTTTGTGAGGTCTGTGTTTTCTTTTTTTATTATCCTCTCCAGGACCTCCATCTCATAGATCTCTCGTAGCAGCATGTTGATTTTCTTTGTCTTACCCTTTTTTGGTCTGCTTGAAGAAGCTTCTGCTTCTGATTTCCTGTGTGTTTTTGAAGGCTTTGATGGAGGTATATTGATCTTCAATTTTGCCTCCTGTTTGATCTGCAAGTTTTCCTGTGTTCTTGCCATCCCCTGCTCTGAATCAGAGTCACTATAAGGTAGGTTGAGAAGGTTTTTTCCTGTGAGAGGGTTTTTGTCTTTAAACTGTAATTTCCTTTTGATTCCTCCCTTCTTGCTGGGTGGTGTTTTTATAGAATCTCTGGGCATTGAAATTCCTTTCCTCCTCCTGTGACTACTCTTGGGAGTAGGATCTTTTCTGCTTCTAGACTTCTTTGCTTTTATCTCTGGAGGTATTTCTGTCTGAAACTCATTCCAAAACAAGAAGAAACTCCATTCTATTTGTCTCCTCTGTAGAGCTTCTTTCACAAGGAGGGTAATCAGCCCCTGATGTGACAACCTGCTTATAACTTTAGTAGGCTGTGATTTTACCTGTTTTGCCATCTTAGTCAGGGTTTTATGGAAGAAGTAAGGTATGTTTAAGTGTTCTCTGCCTATGAAGTGGTTCAGCAATTTAAAATGGTAATACATCACCCTGTTATAACGCCCTTCACAGGTGATAAATACTAAAATCGCCCTCAGTAGGGACTGCCACTTCGATTCAAGATAGGACATAGGAATATCCTTCTTCCAAGTCAAAGCTTTATGCACTGGTAACAGATATGACCTGAATTCAACATTTGAAGGCGAAGAGGTTTTAAACCAGCATTCCCCTGTCCTGGATAACCCTATGTATTCGGCAATAGCTGCTTCATCTATAATGAACTCCTCCCTACCTATTTTTGCAATCCTTCCATCATAAGAGAGGGCGAATGCTTCAACCACTTGTTGGTGAAAGGTTGTCAATTTCTCACAATAGGTGAAAACTACGACCTGTTTAAAACACTCTGCGACCTCTGGATGATCTTCAAAATACCACATGCCATCCACTTTGGATCTCAAAGAAGGAGTTACTTTTGACATGACTCAATACCGACTGTTCCTGAAACTCTGGGGGATTAAAATGTTCGGGAGGTAATGGTTCTGGGAAGTAGGAATACAGTCGATAACACTTATGCAAAAACCAGTGAAATCGGATGAAAAAGCATATGATTAATGAACTCACAAAAACACCGTCCCACTCTCGGATGAAAAACTAGCTGAGAAATGCCGAAACTTCAGCTTTTCGGGGGGCAATTGATTTGTTGAAACTTTGAAAGAGAACAGTTTTCGATCTTACCTGATAACCCACCTAGGTTTCTTTGACTCGGGATGCCTGTTGAACTCGGAGACACTTCGACAATCGCCAGAGAACGCGGGATCAGAATTTTGAAAATATGCTTTGCTGATAAGATCGCGGACTTGTGATTATCTTCAGCGATATTCAGGATTTGTTATAACTCATTGAGTTTACAGATGAAGGAGAGACCTGGTAATGATGACTAGCGTACTTACCACTGAAATGGAGGGAACCCCGTACAATCATACCTGTCAATAACTGCTCTGCGTGGATTTGAAATGATCAATGCGATGGATTAGACACAGGTGCTTCGAACCTTTCGGCTGAACACCACGAATGTGCATCATCTCCCACAATGCGAGCTTTCGGCGGTTGTATTTCTCATCATTGCAACGATTTTTTACATATGGCTCGTGCGAAAGCATGAGCTTTCTTTTTGCCCGTTCAAACATTTTCGGTGGTTGCTTGCCTTCTGCCTCGACCCCTTATCTGCCGAAAATGAACACTTTCGGTGGTTAATGAGCATGCCGGAGGCTCGCCAAAACCTCCGAAACCTGATATTTTTCCATTTTCTTGACCGAACCAAAATCAACATTGCTTTTGATCTTATTTTGGAATAACATATTCTCTAACCTATCTATAGAAATTTTAAAATCAAATTTAGAGCTCAACCTATCATCTAAAAATCAAATAAAATCCACTGATTTATTTGAGGAGTTAACACCCCCCATGTCTTATCCTCAGTGGTTTACACAAACCCAACCTTGGCAACAGGGGTGGAGAGGACCTCTATATGGAAATGTCCCCTTTCAACCAAAATTTTTTCCCAACTATCCACAATATCCTTCGAATATTTCACAGTTGCTCCCAGGATTTAACCCCCCTGCTCTTCTTCCACCCCTACAACTACAACAACCACTTGCACTACCCATGAATCTAAATATACAACAACCAATGCAATTTGCACCCATCCAAAACCCTCCTCGGCCTACCCCTATTCCTGCACAACCTATCCCTAACCCAAATAACAGACCGACACAACCTATACAAAATGTTGAAGTAAAAACCTTTCCTACATATGTAATAATGCCAGCTCCATTTAATGGGATTGAATTAATATTAGGAAGGATTGTAAACAAAACAAATCCCACTATGGTCATTCAAGAAGAAGAAGTGCATAATCACACAAACCAAGAAGAGAAAATAGATGTCCAAATGGTTCAAAGAGAAGAACAGATGGCTGATCCATTGAACGAAGAAAGAAACACTCCAGTACCACAAGAAATTCCTTCTCCCAACTCCCTTGTAGAAGAAACACCCCATGAAATGAATCCCCCTTACCCAGAAAGGTTGCTCGTAAAGAAAACTGAGGAACCTCTAGAACATAATCTAGAGACTGAACTCTGGAATATATGTGTCAATATCCCACTACTACAGGCCATTAAAGACATACCTATCTTTGCTAAAATTGTAAGGGACCTTTGCATTAAAAATCCAGGGAGAAAGAGGAAGGAACCTCCTATCATACGGGTGGTAGGGCAGTTATCCAAATTTATAACAGAAATGTCATCCAAGTATAGTGATCCAGGGAACCCAGTAGTAACCATAGAAATCAATGGTGTTGCCTTACCTAACACATTGATTGATCTAGGGGTAACAATAAATGTGATGTCAGTAAAAACTATGAAAACACTGCAACTAGATCACTTAAGACCTACACAAAATTTGCTAGAGTTTGCAGATAAATCAGTCATCACCCCAACAAGAAGTTTAGATGATATAACAATGACATTGGCCTCTTGGGAATACCCTATGGATTTCTTGGTAATCCATCCCAAATCCCCCAAACCAGAACACCCAGTGGTACTCAACTGACCTTGGTTGGCCATTGTTGATGCATTCATCAGTTGTCGATCTGGAGAAATGATAATTTCCAATGGTACTCAAAGTCAGAAACTTATCCTTTTTCCCCCCGCCCAATCAGCCACTAAAGTTCCTCTCTGGTTGGAGAATCCTTATGGGGAGGAGGACTGTACTCATCCCTTGTTGACACTTGAACAAGTAAAAGGAGCACAAGAACACTTTGAAGAACAAATCCTAAGTCTATTCTTGGCTTCTTTGGCATGCATTGACTATCCCCAATCTTTCCCTAACTACACACACATATTTAGCCCTGAATTTCAAGAAACTTGGCACCCTTCCACTTCTACAATAGCCACTCTTTCACAAGTAGAGGAAGGGAAGGAATTGGCTATCCAAGCTATTGAAATCAGCCCTGGAAAGTCCTTATATATCAATGCCAGCCTAGAAATAAATCAACAACAAAAGATGGTACAAATCATTCAAGGGAAATCTGATGCGTTTGCATGGGGTTACTCTGACATGAAAGGGATCCACCCATATACCTGTATGCATCATAATTACACTAACAATTAGATCAGACCTATCAGGCAACCCCAAAGAAGAATGAACCCATCCTTGAAAGATATAGTAAAGGAAGAACTCCAAAAACTCCTACAAACCAATTTCATTTACCCTATATCAGATAGCAAATGGGTCTCTGCATTAGTTATTGTACCAAAGAAAAATGGGAAATGGAGGATTTGTGTGGAATTTTTAGAACTAAACAAGGCCACCTATAGGGACTACTTCCCTTTACCTTTCATAGATCAGATCTTGGATACTTTATCTGGGAAGAGGTACTTTTTTTTCCTGGATGGGTTTAGTGGTTACAACCAAATACAAATTTCACCAGAAGACCAGGATAAGACCACATTCACCTGTCCTTGGGGAACCTATGCCTATAGGGTTCTCCCCCTTGGGTTATGTAATGCCTCTGCTACCTTTCAAAGGGTTTTCTTGGCTATTTTCTCTGATTTGACCAATGATTGTGTGGAATTCTACATGGATGACTTCACGGTATATGGGGATGATTTCCAATAGGCATTGGATAATTTGAAGAAGGTACTAGTTAGATGTAAAGAGACCAACCTCTCACTCAGTCACGAAAAATCGAGAATGTTGCTTATTGAAGGAATTGTTCTAGGTCACCACATCTCCGATACAGGAATAAGAGTGGACCCTGCTAAAATCGACATTATTACCCAAATTAATATCCCTATCTCACAAAAGGAAATCAAATGTTTCTTAGGGCATGCTAGCTACTATAGGAGGTTTATTCAAAATTTTACAAACCTAGCTGCCCCCATTTTCAAACTACTAACGAAAGATGTTGAATTTTGTTGGGATGAGCAATGCCAAATCTCTTTTGAAATCTTAAAAACAAAAATTTCAAGTGCCCCTGCTTTGAGAGGTCCAAACTGGTCTCTTCATTTCCATATTTGTACAGATGCCTCAGATACCACTTTGGGAGTTGTATTAGGACAAAGGGAAGGGTAGATTCCTTATTCTATATACTTTGTTAGTAAGAACCTCTCACCTACTGAAGCAAACTATACTTTCACAAAGAAATAATTTTTATCAGTAGTACATGCCATCAACAAGTTTAGACACTATATAATAGGATACAAAGTTTTTGTTCACATTGACCACTCAGCTATCAGATTTCTAAAGAATAAACCTGCTACAAATGCTAGAGTAACTAGATGGTTGTTGTTACTACAAGAATTCAATATCACTATCATAGATAGGCCTGGAAGAGACAACTTGGTTGCTGAGTTTTTGTCTAGGCTTATCCGTACAGGTGACAGTACTCCAGTAGATGATGATTTTGTAGATGAGAATTTATTTTCCAATTATTATTTCACCCCTTGGTATGCAGATGTAGCCAACTATTTGGTAACCGACAAGCTACCTCAAGGTATTACATCCAAAGAAAAATAAAGAATCATTCAACTAAGTGCCAATAATATGTGGCATGAGGATACCCTATATCGAACGGGACCTGATTTGGTAATCAGAAGATGTGTCCATGAAGATGAAATATAGGATATCTTCAGAGCCTGCCATGATGTCCCACATGGAGGCCACTTTGATGAAAAAAGGACAGCTTACAAAATCCTACAATCTACCTATTATTGTCCGACCATTTTCAAAGATGCAAATAAATACGTGGCTAGCTGCGATGATTTCCAAATAATGGGAAAACCTACATCATTCGACGAAATGCCACTCCAAGCCCAAGTAGTAATCGAACCCTTTGAAAAATAGGCCTTAGATTTTGTAGGACCTATCAATCCCATGTCCCGCAGAAAAAAATAATAATTAGTTTGCACAGACAATGAACAATCTGTTGTAGACTTTATCTTTGAGGAAATTTTCACTCGTTTCGGGGTACCTCGGGAAATAGTCACTGAACAAGGGACACAATTCACCTCAAATTTGGTCAAGGCTCTTACCAAACAATACAAGATCAAACACATAAATTCTTTGACCTATCACCCCCAAGCCAATGGCCAAGTGGAATCAACCAACAAAGTGATAGAGGCCATCCTCACTAAGACTGTTCAACTGCATCACAAAGACTGGGCTGATAAGTTTCCTAAGGACTTGTGGGCCTATAGGACAGCCTGGAGAAATACAACAGGCCATACACCTTATGATTTGGTGTATGGGAAGCAGGTACTACTGCCCATAGAGTTTCAGGTAAAGACCTTCAGAATTTCCATGCAATTAGGAATGGACCTGAACGAAGCTAAAAAATGGAGGCTATTACAATTCAATGAGCTTGATGAGATAAGATAGGATGCTCTACAAAGAACCACCTTGATACAAGAGAAAAGGAACAAATGGCACAACAAGTACATTAAAAATAAGTCCTTACAACTAGGTGATTGGGCCCTCCTATATGATAGCAGATTCAAAATTTTTAAAGGAAAACTGTCTACCAGATGGATGGGGCCCTATGAGGTTGATACAGTCTATGAAAATGGTGCAGTAAGGATAAATACTATTGATGAAAATCAGACTTCCCTTGTTGTAAATGGGAATCTACTGAAGGTTTATCACAAACCTCTGTCAAAGGAGGATTTTGTCAAAAATGTTCTTCAGACTTCCGAAATGCAACTGGTAAGAAAGAGGGTTTCTCCTCCTGCTAACCTACCATAGTAAGTTCAAATTGTATAAATTCATTTTCTATACATAGGTGTGTCATGCGATGAAGTTTTTCTTTATTTTTGGTGTAACTAACAAAGGCAAAAAAAAAAAAAAATTGGTGGTGTTCCCATGTAGATAAAAAAATGACAGCTACCAGAGAGAGTCTTCTTTAAGTTTTTCAGACTCTTTAAAATTGAAAATACCGGTGAGTAGGAACTGGCTCGGGCTCGATAAAAATCCACGGGATAGTATAGAGAGTCTTCTTTAAGTTTTTTAGACTCTTTAAAGTTGAAAATACTGGTGAGCAAGAACTGGCCCAGGCTCGATAAAAATCCACGGGACAGTATAGAGAGTTTCCATTAAGTTTTTCAGACTCTTTAAAATTGAAAATACCGGCGAGCATTAACTAATCTAGGCTCGATAAAAATCCAAAGAAACGTAGTAGTTAGGATTATTATTGTATTGTAATAAAAGAGGAAATGCCAGCAAAAGTGTGGTCACCTTGGTTCCAGAAGAAGAGGAGTTATGTCATCGCAGTCACTGGTCATTACAAAGTACCCTCCTGTTACAAAGATTTCCTACATTATTCCTCTATAAACTTTGGCAGCTACATGGTTTTTCAGATGAATTTGACCACACAACACCAGCTATTCCTATAAATCATTGTCACTAGAATCAGTGCCAGGATTTTTAAGCACTAGAAAAATGTTCATTTTTTTGTGCTTATATCGCATCAATGATCACCTCTATGTTCATCCAGTACGAAGGGCCACCCCTGTACCAAATCATCTCATTGTGCGTATTCAGTACCAGATCCTATCCAGTATGAAAGAAGGGACCCTGTGCTATTCCAGTACTAATTACCAATTTTACACACAGGTGATCTGGCACTCAGGTAATCCGATACTCAGGTGATCCTGTACCAACTACAAATTATACACACAGTTGATCTGATACTCAGATGATCCCATACCAATTTCAACTTGGCACCCAGGTGATCCGGTACTTAGATTTTCCAGTACTGGAAAGAATATGATGGGTAACTTTCATCATGTTTCCAAGTCGCTGTCCAATTATTAGTGCTAGGACATACAGATTTGACACTTTTTTCGTGTTATTTAAAGGAATTAGACTAAATATGCATTTAGAACATATGACTGCTCTTGGATCATGATGTGCCCATGTTTTGTCACGAATCTCTGTAGAAATCTTAGACCTCACTTCCGTGAGGAAGAAGTGTCCTACGAAATATCAAGAGTGCCAATTCATGATGTCTTTTACCGGATCAAACTCATACTCCCTCTGTGTATCCAATAAATAAACCCCATAAACTTATGATTCATTGTCATACTATATGAGATGACACGAACCATGAATCAGAGCATACTAAGTAATGATCCCATCCGATTTCACATACACGAGTCCTGATCATAATGACCACATCCTTCCATGAATATTGTCTGACACCAAGATTCTCACGAATCTAGAAACCGTTAGTAGATCCGACCTACCTCACCATATCATCATGAGTATCGACATGACCATTGTAATCTACACTTCCATTCATAAACGCTCTTCTGGATGTCTCTGCCATCTAGATGAGCGTTATTTACCGTTGTTGTCACACCGTCTACAGACACCCTATGCCTTCGTATCCCTTGCATATTTTTCCCAACCAATACTCTATCATTTGGTACTCAACCCTCGACCCTCTGTCCGTGCTTTATCCACTCGAGATAATTGTTTAAGCTAGCATGGGGGTCGACAGGCATGAGCCCATATTTCAAATGTACAGAGAAATAACATAATATCAGGCTTGTAAGAAAAAATATGAACAGGCAGGGTGGGTGCCATTCTTGGATAAATTTAAAGGTTGTCATGAGGGAATTTGTCTCGTCTTTTCACAGACATATGATGGAGAAAATGTGTAGCTTGGGTATGTGAAGTTAACACTTACAGAGGCCACTATAGCAGAAGCTACGGTTCTCCCGATGGATAGAGAAAAATACTTCAAGAGAGTGGTCGTTGACAAAAATCTCTCTCAAAAATTCCTCAAGCCAGAACATCACGACCCCGATTGGACCAAGGGAGTCACTCAAAGCTACATCAAAGAGGAATATTGGATGATGCTTATAAGTCTGCATAAATTCCTCACCTGCAAGGGAAGGTATGTCGTGACCTTCATTTATCATTTAAATCTTTTATCACATTTCGAGGGAGGACCACAGATTAATTTTCCCCACTTTTTATGGACGAGTTTAAAGAAAATGGCAAGAGGGGTGAGGTCAGTTTCCAAGAAACTTGAGACTAGCCTTCATCATCACGGTTTAATTAAACTTCTGGTTGTTCATGCTTTAAAAACACAAGGGGGTAGTTGGAAGTAGTTACTCCAATAGAGTTTCTCTTAATAAAAATCCAAATCGGTCGAGACATGGGAGGCAGGGACACACAATGAAGGCTCAAGTAGAAAGGCAAAGAAAGATAGAAAAATGACATCATGAGGTAAAGAAGACACTTCTATGCCCAACTGATCTCAGCCCATTGAGAAATTAGTGATAGAAAAGTATGTCATAGGGGAACCTGTTATATCAAGAAAGAAGACAACCACTCAATTCCAGAGAGTAAGTCCTACCTCGGTTCAAAGGAGTAAAAGATAAAAAGAAGGCTCAGAACTAGGTGTTCAATCGGATAATGTTCATGAAACAATTGTAGAAATGTCATCAGAACTAGCCAGTCAAATAGAGAATACCCTTGACTTCCATTTACAAAGCAAGAAAAAGTATGCACAAACTAAAGTGTCTAGCTCGGTCTTGCACCCTAAAGACCAACGATCACATAATAAGAAACAAAAGAAGGAGGATATGGATCAACAAGATATTTTACTAGAGCCAACTATAAAACCCCCTCCGAAATCCTCTAAAGAATTGAAAAGTATTTCTGAAGTTACTCGGCCTTCCCAAAACTCAGGTTGTGAACTCAAGGAAACCGCTAAGGTGACAAGTAAAAATAAAAAGAAACTATAAGGGAAGGAGGAACAATTTCCAGAGCCCATGCCTCAATCTTCCAGGATAGGAATACGGGTTTGCCAACAGAAGAAAACCCCATAATTTACAATTCAAGCCTGCAAGATAAAAGTCAATTCAACACAGGAGGAATAGGTGTCTAGGCCTACCCCTGTTAGTAAATCTAAGAAAAGGAAACTATTTGAAGAAACTCCTACCCCTGTCAGCAATTCTAAGAAATCCTCGCTACCCATACACAAGACCACCAGAAGTATGACCAAACATGCGACAACTCCAAACATACTTTCTCCTCAAAGAGAATCCATGGATATTCCAAGTTCTCCAGAAAAAGGGAGTGGTTGGGGAGCTACCACAAGTGAAACAGAAGGACTAGTAACAATAAGTGAGATGGAAGGGTTGGTGACAGAGACTTTGATGGATTTGAGGAAAGGAAAAGAATCTCAAGAGGTGGTAACTCAGGAAGCACTCACACCGAGTCTAGGCAAGTCCCTGAGTAGACGAAAGATGATAATAAAGGCTCTGAGGAGTCTGAGGAAAGAAAAAGAGGGTCGAGAGATGGTGGCCAAGAAAGTACTCACACCAAGACCAGACAAGTCCCTGAATGAACAAATGTTATTAACAGAAATTGAGAGATTGAAGCAAGAAGTTGAAGAATACAAAATACTAGACAGGCATATCAAGGCAGAGAATGCGAAATTGAAAGAGCAGCATGCAGAGGTCTCTACCAAACTTAAAAAGGTCTTGCGATTGATCCATTACACTAGGGTGATCAAGAAGGAATTGAAGAGTGAAGCTTCTGGTGTTAACATCTTGCAATCTAAGGAATGACAGAGGAGGGTCCAATTGTGCAGAAAGTTTTTGGGTATCAGTTTTTTATAATGTTGCATGAGGACATACAACACCTTCAACATGGGGGAAATGTTGAGTCTCTATTTTGACATAGATAATGTCCTATATTACCCTATACCTAAGCCTTTTTGCCTCTGTTATAAACCTATACTGGACTACTCCCTCCCAAAACACATGCCTAATAGTTATGTCATGTCTACAAGAGGTAATTGATGATTCAAAGCATGTTTGTTTAACTTTCTTAAATTAATTCGATTGAAAGTGTTTTATTTTGTATAGTCCTAATGATTTGATTTATGAGCAGTCTATCCGGCACTACCAAACACCATGTAATCTGGTACCAAATCCATTATGGTACCAAGACATGTGCTATTCTGGTACTACCTGCTCTGCTCTATTCTAGTACTAGACTCACGACTGTGTGCAATTCGGTACCAAAACCTCTGTTTCCAAAATGCACCAGTTGGACCTGAATAATGGTGAATATTTCAAGAAGACATTTGGATAGAAGCACCTAAGTCAGTTTTCCAGTTGCAAGAGACTCCATCGCTCATGCACTTCATGTCATGAGGATGGAGTCGATTCCTAAAAATTTGATGTAAATCTTAAATGTGAAATCTCTCAAACTGTTTAATGTTTATCCATAGATATTGATAGTATCAACTTACCTTATATAAGGAATGATGTATAGATGATAGCTAGTGATAATAGCGAATGTAAAAAGTATATTGTAAGAACTAGACAATACTTATCATTGTCATGTATGAAGTAAAAGACTGTTGATCCAATTTACTAGCTGAACTAATACATAAGATCTTTTATGTCAATTCTTGGATGTGAGTGAAAATTTTTAGTCTGTTACTTCCTTAAGCGGTTCCCTATTGGTTCAGCAAGGGCCCACTGCCCCAACTAAGGTAAACCTCCTTGTATACATTCTGTGTGTTTGTGTGGATAGTTTACAACAACGTGTGTGTGATTGGTCTTTACTTCATTTTCAAGATTGAGCATTGAGTTAATCATTCTGGATTGGTGTGAATAAGCAAGTGTTATATCGAATAGACATTTCATTCTCATATGTTGAAGGTATCTATTTCATAATTTGAAGTGTGGGACTGATATTTTGAGTTTATGATTGTAGTAGAACTAGTATCTCAAGGGACCAAGAGACATTAGATTTCATCTTCATGCTCTATAATAAAGTATTTCAGTTATACTGAACTTCCCTTGTGCTGGTTTGATTGAAATTACATGAGGTTGAAGTTGTCTTTTGTTTCGAGAATTGTTGGAATTGATTGTTTTAATTGCTACAAGAGACAAGCTTCTTAAAGTTCATCTTTTCAATTCAAGCGCCTGAAATGAACAGACTTGTTTCTCTAGGACAACATCTCTTTGATTGACTATTTGTTTAAGTTTCATTATCAATTTTCTCTTCTAGGTTCAAATAATACTTTGAAGTATTTAGAAATATTAGAAACATGATTTTTATGTTATTAATTATTTCCTATATGCAACAAACTTAGGTAGGTTACTGGTTCTCAACACATACAGTGTAATGAATCTTTCAATTAAGAATCCCAAATTGACATTTAAATGAGTGTGAGATATACATTGAACATATTTACACACCAACAGTTTCCATCCCCATGGGATTTTGCAGTCCCTATCCATCCAATTAGGCGGAAAAATCGTCTTTGTTGACGTCGAGGTGGTCGATGCTCCCCTCAATTACAATTTGTTTCTCAGACTAAGTTGGTTCTATGCTATGACCACTGTCGCTTTGTCAATTTTTCGATGTGTTCAATTTCCTCATCAAGGAAAATTTGTCACCATCGATCAGTTGGATTTCTGCACACCTGATGCTCGCGCTCCTTCTACCAACAATATTCTATTCTTGGGAGATCACAAAATCACGTATGAAAGCGTTGATGTTGTCTTTTTGAACGATTCGAGCCTCATGGGTACCTTCCCTACACCACTTCCACCTACTGCACATCATATTTCCATGATCAATATGATTTTGACTACGGTTTATCAATCCTTGGAATCATCTGACCCTTGGATTGTACCTAGTCCATTGGAATTCGATGCACTAGGTGACACCATGCCACTTAGTCCAGCCGAAACCTCATACGTTGTCATCCAATCTGCCTCTCCCTCTTCGGATGACCAACATCTCTTGGCACCCAACACTTATTTGATACCATCATGGTTAAATTCCTTGTTGTCTGCAATCGAATACATTTCTCAAATGTTTCCTTCCAATGAATCCATAATGGAAATTATTAGCATCGAGATGTACCTTGGGATGATAGCCATCATCGATCCTCTTTTCTTCCACCTCTTGAATAAATTCAAGAAGACATACACTCTGTCTTCCCTCTTGATTTTGTTGATTTTCTGCAATATCCCATCCTCACACAAGATACTCTTTATGAGGGGAATTTGGGCAACATATCGTCTACGATCGTTATTGATATTTCAATCAAGGAAGGTGTCATGGAAAACATTAACCTCAGAGATAATTTCTCACCCGAGGAAGTGGTCTCTTATACTTATTTATTTAAAGAATTTTGCAATGTCTTTGCCTGGAGCTACGTAGAGATTCCCGGGATTGACTCGTCGATCGTTGTAAATGATATTAAAACCTACCTCGGTGTCAAACCTATTCGACAAAAACTCCGCCCAGTCCACCCTAAAAATACTGTGGCTATTAAGGTAGAGGTTGAAAAGTTATTGAAATCTGGCTTCATTTATCCTGTCCCCTTGGAAAAATGGGTTTCCAATATCGTTTTGGTTACTAAGAAACAAGGGACCATTCACGTCTTTGTTGATTATAGGGATCTTAATAAGGCTTGTCCAAAAGACAACTACCCAACACCCTTTATCGACCAGATTATTGATAATTGCATTGGTAGCGTAATTTTCTCTTTTATGGATGGTTTCTTAGGGTATAATCAGATTGAGATCTTACCGGTTGATCAACATAAGATAGCCTTCATCTGCCCATGGGGAACTTTCATGTATCGAAAGATACCATTTGGCCTTAAAAATGTTGGGGCTACGTTCCAATGAGCCATGTCCTACACTTTCCATGATATCAAACATATTGCGGAACCTTACCTCGATGACTTACCCACCCACTCATCCAGATGATCCAACCATATCAGTCATCTACGGGTTATCTTTCTTCGATGTTGGTTCTACTACATTTGTCTTAACCCACATAAGTGTATTTTTGTGTCGAATCCGGTCGGCTTCTTGACTTTGTTGTCTCCAAGGATAGGATTCAGGTGGATCCCTTAACAATTAGAGCTATTATAGATTTACCCCCACCTACCAACCTACGACAACTCTAAAGTTTGTCGAGGAAAGCAAACTTTCTTCATAGATTTATTCATAACTACGTTGAGATCACTAAAGGCTTCATGTGATTGTTGTGGAAAGACACCCCTTTCATCTATGATGACACTGCTCAACGATCGTTCGATGCTCTCAAGAACGTACTAACTAACACTCCTTTGTTACATCCTCCAGACTATACAAAAGATTATATCCTTTACTTAGCGGCCTCTACTTCCACTATTTCCATGGTGTTAGTTCAAGAGGACTCTTGCAGTGAAGAACATGTGATCTATTACCTGAGTAAAAGTCTATCTGGACCTGAACTTCATTACTCACATGTTGAGAAGTTGGCTCTAGTAGCCGTCATCGCCATCCAAATATTTCATCACTACATTATGTTACGCACCACCACAGTTATCGCAGATTCAAACCCCATGTATCACATCCAGACACGTTAGGTGCTTGGGGGAAAATACTCTAAATGGATCGTAATCCTTTAAGAATTTGATCTTGAATTTGCCAAGTCCAAATCTAAAAAGTCCCTGGTGTTCGCAGAACTCATTTGCAATTTTCCTCATGCTGATGAAGAAGCTGAGCCTAGTGATTCTCTTCTTGACGAATCTCTATTCCTCATTAGAATTTCTAATCCCTGGTATGGAGACATAATTCTCTATCTCTAGACACAACGTTTTCATCCCGATATCTCTCACGAAGAACTCCGCTGTATTTTCCACCACTCTCGTCATTATCTTATTATCGACGACACTTTATATCATCATGGCATTGATACTATCCTGCGATGATGTCTCACTCATGAAGAGGATGAACGCATCCTCAATGACTATCACCTTGGAGCCTGTGGCGATCACCTTTATGGGATGGCTACCGCATAGAATTTTTTATGTGCTGGATACTTTTGGCCCTCCATCTTCAAATATTGTATGGAGGCCGTAAAAAAGTGCCCACCCTGCCAAGTTTTCCAAAACAAGGCACACACCCACCCTGCTCTACTGCATCCTGTTATTTCCATTGGCCCTTTTTCCCAATGGGGCATTGATTTCATGTAGTGTAAGCTTACCTCATTCAGGGGGCACAGTTACATAATCGTCGTCGTCGATTAATTTATAAAATGGGCTAAGGCTATGCCTACCTTTCTGAATGACGTTCATACTGCAACACTTTTATTTTTTAATCACATCATCACTCTCTTTGGTGTTCCACAATCCATTGTCACTGATCATGGTTCCCATTTTCAAAACCAGATGATGAATGAGTTGCATACCAAGTTGGGTTTTCGCCACAAGAACTCATATCCCTACTACCCTCAAGCTAATGGACAAGTTGAAGCTATAAACAAGGTCCTCAAAATGATGATCCAATGGATGGTAGGGGTAAACAAGACATCTTGGCATTTACAACTTTTTCCCTCTCTCTGGGCTTATCGGACCTCAGTAAAAACTGCTACTGGATTCACTCCCTTCTATTTAGTATATGGCATTGAGGTTGTCTTACCAATCGAGTGCAAAATTCCTTCGCTAAAACTTAAAGTAGAACTCCTGCCCCACACTTCTGTTGAAGAAGAATGTTTCCTACACTTGACTAGACTGGAAGAAACATGTCGTGATGTTGATCTCATTAATGAGATGCATCAAAAGTGAATCAAAGATTAATACAACAAATCCGTCCATCCTCGCACTTTTGCAGAAGGAGAGTTAGTCATCGTATATGACCAAGCTCACGATAAGTTAGGGACAGGGAAGTTAGAACCTCTATGGCACGGTCCCTACATCATGAAACATGTTCTACATAGAGGTTCCTACAAACTAGTCGATTACGATGGAGTTTCCCTGGGCGAGCCCCAGAATAGGATTTACTTGAAGAAGTACTATGCCTAGGACATCTAGCATACATTCTTTGTACACTATTGTATTTTTATTTTTTTGGTGTGTCTTTTCTCTTGCGTGCTCGAGTTTTTCCTTGGCCACTCATACTATGTCTTGTGTTTTTCATGCACAGATGACATCTTCCTTTCCTATCTTTGTCGGGTTTGCAGATGGTCCTAGTCGACACACCCAAAACGTTGCCTCTGCAGCTTGGGTCATTTACCACTCTGATGAGTTGGTTAGTTCAGGAGGTATTTTCTTAGGATTGACAACTAATAACATGGCAAAATATCATACTGTCATTAGACTTTTAACCGAAGCATCCTCCCTAGGCATTTCTCACATAATTGTTCATATAGACTCTCAACTCGTGTTATATCAACTCAATCGTATCTACGCTATTCACAACCCTATCCTGCTACATCTCCATCTACGAGTGCGCCGTCTTGAACAAATGTTTGATTTTATCAAATATCGACACATACCAAGAGAACTTAATACCATTTTGGATTCTCTAGCAAATTACATTATGGATAGATATCTCACACATAGATAAGATTTCATAAAGGAAATGAATCACATCACATATCATCATGTAAATTAAAACACATCACATAAAAACATCAGTTGAAAATCTTTTGGCACTGTAAAAACTCAGAAATGTATATATATACGGTGTGACTGAAAATGTTTGATTACATAAAAAATGGTACATAGATAGGAAAAATGTGGGTCCTCACACCCATAAACATCATCCTATGGACTATACAATCATCAGGAAGATCCTAATCTCCCTGCATCACATTATATTGCGAGTAATATATCACTGCTCGGGCTATTCTCCTCAGTAGAGAGTCAAAACTCTCGGACACCCCCACAGTGTGTCTCTGTAGATGTAGCGGTATTTCCCGCCTCCTGAGAGGAGGGATACCTGTCGTGAGGCCTTGGAGGTTTATTTCAACCTCCTAGATTTCTCCTGCCGCTACCCCCTGATCAACTACAACCTTAGAATCTCTGTGATGCCCCAATACTGGCATATCTGTTGGACGTACTACTCCTCTATCTACATGATGAAATGATACATTTGTTAAATATTATTCTATGTACCCCCAACAACAAAAACATAATATAACGTTTTTAAAAATAAAAAAAAACACTTGTCAATATTTTTTTGGTTTCTCACCTGACGCATCCCAGTCCTCTCCTACAAGAAGGACCAAGTCCATGCTTCCCTGGAAATCCACTCTAACGTATGGAAAATATTCTATCACAATTGTTTGGCATCTTAGCCAAGCGAAGAAGTCCCCAGTAAATCTAAACTATGAATCTGAGCCTAGTCTCAAGGACAGGCTTGTCCACCTCTCCATACGTGTTTCTCCCACTGGTCGTATTGCCAATGCAATCTGAGGCTGCATCTGGGGAATGTGTTCTAAAAAGAACGAAACCAAGAATGAACCATACTCAAATTACTTCTGTTGTCCTGCTCTGTATCTCATGATTTGTTCCTTCACATTTTGAAGGAAACATGCACTTCAGTTGAACAGTGTTGGCTCTAAACACTGTAAACCATAAGCCACCTATGACCTTGAGACTATATGTGCATTGGTACTTCCTGCTATGCTTGTGATCAAAAACATGATGGATCGAAGAGGAAAGTCTCTGATATCTTTGATTGCAATCCTGCCTTCGACTAGCCTCGCTCTCAAGACACAATGGTTTTCCAGATACTCATCCATAGGTGCAAGAAGTTCCCTCTGCCTGGATAAAGCTATAGGAACCCCTCTCTTCAAAAGATCGGTTATGAAATATACATCCTCCAATTCGATGGTCAGAAGTTGTGTCCCTATCTGGAAACCTTGCTCTGCAACATTCCACAACCTGATCATGTATTCGAGAAGAAGAATCTCCTTCTTCATCTTTTTCATTTTGAAATATTTGAGGAGACAACAATTACTTAATGCAGCTCTAGATCGGGGACTTTGCAGAGTGGCCACATCATTGAGCTTGTGTTCTCTTTCTTTCCAGTCAAGCATGTTGTCGAAGTCACCTGCAATTAACAACAAAATTCAAAATCATGATTTCGGCGAATCTTTGGCAATTTTAAAATTTAAAAAAATGATTGTTTGTTTTTGCAAAAGAATAATTCCTATTTCATATGATCATCGGAACATCAATCTACCCTTACATTAGCCATTTAAATGATCAAAAACTCAAAACTTCCTCCTCACATATTGAGCGCGCGTGGGCCATTTTTTGGACATTTTTCTTGTGTTTTTTTGAGACAGTGCCCCCATTTCCACTAAATCAAAGCATTGGAACGCCATCCTTGGGTTAAGAGGAGCATTTTCTAATCTATGCAGTGAATACCCATGATTTTTAGGGAGTGCTGAGATTTTTGGGCGCTTGGGTTGACCCAGGGCATCAATTTTTATAACCTTTTAGTGCCTTAAAACAAAATTTAAATCATGCAAATGAAAGAGAAGGAGAAGAACACCAACCTGGTCCAAACAGTGAGGAAAATGATCAACCATAGCTCCAACACCAAACAATTCAAGATTCAGCTCCAAAACACAAGTTCTCCACTGTTACAAATCTCCGCATAAATGAAATGGTAAATGACAATTTTTACCCCTTTTTACTATTATACATTTCATTTTTCTCATATGATATAGTTATTTTTGGGTTTTTGGAAAATGTTTGGAAACTTATTGATTCCCTAGAATGCATTTTTGACATTATTGGCAGTTTTTTGAAGCAAGTTTGTTCATCTTATCTTGTCACCTTCATGAGCATAGTCTTCGTTCATTCTCAAGCTCAAACACATGAGAATACACCGGGTAAACTTTTATCTCTTTTTTGGACCTGCATGGTTAAATGAAAAAGGAACCCCTTGGAGTCGACTTTGAGCTCTTTTTAGACTCTCTAAACATGAAAAGATTGTTGAGTGATCTTGCTTCCTTTCCCACTCGTTAAAAGGTTTGAAAAGGCGTCTTTCGAGTGATAATTTATCTCTTTTTTGGCCTCACGAGACTAACATTATGAAAAAGGAAAACATTGGAGTCGTCTTTAAGTTGTTTTCATACTCTCTAAATATGAAAAACCACTGAGTTTACCTTCTCTGGACTCGTTAAACAATCATACATTGAAGGGCCCATATGGGATCGAACCCTTACTTCTTCCAATTCGTTAAACAAAGGAAGAGGGACTTATTGAAGGTGAGTCATATCAATAATGTGTTATCCTCCTCGAGCTCGTTAAATTAAAAAGAGGTACTCATCTATCTGGACGGGGTAAAAATTGAAAGAAGCAAGCGAAGTAGTTTTTTGAGAACACTACCAGTAACTCTTACGGTCACCCTTGAACACGACACTTTGTCATTGCATGCATTTTAATCCATTGAACCTCTGCACTGAGCTAATCCTTTGAGTTTCTTTTACTCCTTTGGGTCACCTGATGAAAGTCACAATATCCATTGCATCATCAAGATTTGGTCCATGTCATGTTTCTGCTTTCATGCCTCAGTGTTCAAGGGAAGTATCTGCCTCGAGAGTCAGCCATCACAAATATCATGTTTCAATACCGGTGTAATTCCATGTTCATTTGATCTACCAATTACATCTCTATGTCAGTTTCATGTCAATTATGGGGGATACATCAAGGCCCTCCTTCGATGAGTCTATTCCTATCGACTTCAACACATTATCCAAGAGCTAGACTTAGAAACCAGTTAGTACCTTGGGACCTGCATGCCTCAATGGTAGGCCTCCTCGTGTCCGATAGTGGGTTTACATCATTGACCTCTGATCGGATGATTCCATGGATGTTTGACTTCATCTCATATATTCACATTCGTTGGACTGCACTAGAGTACCTTGGGAATCATTGACATCAATGGTGATTTCCCTCACACTTGTTAATGGTTTACAACATTGATCGGTAATCAAGTGGTTTCTGCCATTTTCGACATCAGTACATCTATTCACATGGTTAGATTTGTACTACATCAGGATCGGTAAGAAGACCCTGGGTTGAGTGTCATCACTCTTATGTATACTTTGCCCAGGTTTCGAAGGAGTTCTTTTGAACTATGACACATATATTGTTACATAGATCCACTTTGTATTGGTTGTGGCTATGTCTTGTCATCTCATAGATCCACTATGTATTCTTCATGGCTACGATCAGTTCAGGTCATAGGAGTATAGATCCACATTGTATATGCAGTGGCTATACCATTTTGTCAATATAATTATGGATTCGCAGTGTATTTTATGGCAGCCATACCTAAAAAGTCTTTATCACTCAAGCATAGGTATGCCTGCCTTGGGTTTTGAAACATATCATAATATTTGTTTAATGGTTGTGTACATATTTTTCAGGTTTCTCTCCATCCATACCCTTGCTCGAAAAAGTCTACAAAGTACTTCAGTCATCATCTTATTCTAACTTCGTACTTTGGGGGGAAATCTATTACACCTTAAAATTACTCACTTCAATAATGTCGCAAGTGTCATCATTACGAGTGTTGTAAGTGTCGCTTCTTGTCCGCAAGTGTCGCATCTTAACTACAAGTGTTTCAAGTGTCACAAAAAATATACTACCATCTTTCCTATTTCATGCCTCTAACGACATCACAAAGACATGTAAGACACCTCAAAGGCTAGTTTGGAAGAAGAGAAGTCACTTGACAGGGAGTACAAACCTTTTGCCATGGAAAAAACACTCAAAAACTAAATTTTGGAGAGGAGCGCTCCCCTACCCACTGTCAGGGAGTGTTGGCGCTCCCTGAGCCTCTTTGGGGGAGTGCTTGAGTGCCCTATGCACCCTTTTGGGGGAGCGCTACCCTTTTTTTTAGCAAATTATGGGTTTGTTGAGGCAAATAAGGGAATAATCCCTCAATTATTGAAGGTAGTTGGATTCAAATAGATGGTCAAGGCATGATCTTAGGGGAGAACCTCAACTGAAGGAGAAGAATCCTCAACTCATCCCAAATATCTCTCAAGTGGTTGGACCTCTCCAAGGTTATATAAGGAGACCTTCTCATGGTGAAAGGTGGAAGGAAGATTGAGAATTATACCTAACTTATGATCTCATAAGAAGGTATTAACAAGGAAGATTGATAATTATACCTAAATTATTATCTCATAAGAAGGTATTAACAATGGATATTGGGAATTAAATCAAACTTATGATCTCATGAGGGAGATGCCATCAAAGCAATCAATGGAGATTATTTGAGCAAGGGGGTTGGACAAGGAGAACTGGAAGAGGTTGTTGCACCTTCATTCAAAGGATTGTAAGTACTTTTACTTGTTCTCATTAATATAATCAATGCTTGTCCTATTTCTTTCAAACTTGTGCTTGCTCCATATGAGTTTGTCTGTAGTAGATGGATCTATGATTGAGCTAATCTCAGTAGAGTAGGAAGTCCATTGTATCATTGTTTATCTTACAGGATCTATCAGGGAGCTCAAGATTCAATCTCAACCAATACTTTGCAAGGACAAACGTCGCTAATAAGGTACATATATTTCTCCTTCTCTTTCATTCATTAGCTTGATAGGATCTAAAAGGAAGTCAGTGTCCATGTTAAGCACTTTTTGTCTTGGCCTTATAAGTATAGATACCAAGATGGAATCCACTTGTCTGCAGGGGTATTCACCTTCAACACAGGGTAACCTGCATAAGGAACATTATGCATTTCATGTAAAATCATACATTTCAAGTCCTGGGCATTTGGAAAAAAATATTGTTCTTGCGCAACAATATTTCATCTATTCCCAACTTATAATCATACACCTTCCGAAGTATCTTCCCCTGCTGTATCATTGCTACCAATTCTCTGTATTGCATATCTGCATTGGAAGCCTCCAAAAATTTTATTTTGACATCAATTTGGTACATTCTAATGGCTGAAGTATGTAACTCATGCACCTTCCTGCTGAGTGCATCAGCCACTTTATTCTCCCTCCCTTTGATATGATTTATATCAAAATCATATTCGCTTAGAAATTCTAAACATCTGCTTTGTCTATCATTTATATTTGGCTGATCAAATAAATATTTCAGACCATTGTGGTCTATTGTTAGCTCAAACCTCTTTCCCATGAGGTAGTGTCTCCATTTCCTCAAGGCACGCACTATGGCTGCCAACTCCAAATCGTGAATGGCATAGTTTCTTTCATGATACTTCAACTTCCTTGATTCGTAACATATGAAAAACCCATTTTGACTAAAGAATCCACCAAGTCCTTCATTACATGCATCAATGCATATGATGAAGTCTTCGTTTGGGTCTGTGATCCTTAATATTGGAGCACTTTTCAATAATTGTTTCAAGTGTTGGAAACTTGTTTCACAATCCAATGTCCACTGAAACTTCACTCCCTTTCTTTGCAAGGGAGTGAAATCTTTGAGAATCCTTCAATAAATCTTCTGTAGTAACCTACAAGAACCATGAATGATCTCACCTTTGTCACATTCTTCGGTGATGACCATTCTCTAATGGCCTCTATCTTCTCAAGATCCATTTCTATCCCATCCTTTGAAATGATATGCCCCAAATAATGAATCTATTTATGATAAAATGAGCACTTGATCAATTTGGCATATTACTGTCATTCCCTTAATACTTGCAACACCATCCTCAAATGATGTTCATGCTCTTCCTCTGACTTTGAATATATAATAATTTCATCCAAAAAGACAATGACAAATGTGTCCCAATACTCTCAGAAAACACCATTCATTAAGCACATGAAAACAACTAGTGCATTTGACAACCCAAATGGTACCACTATGAACTCATAATGACCATACCTTGTCCTGAAGGAGGTCTTGATAATATATTATTCTTTAATTCTTACCTGATGGTATCCTGATCTGAGATCTATCTTTGAAAATATCTTTGCATCCTTCAATTGATCAAAGAGGTCATCAATCCTTGGTAGAGGATACTTGTTCTTAACGGTCACTTTATTAAACTATCTGAAGTCAATGCACAACCTTAGTGTTCCATCCTTATTTCTCACAAAAAATACTGGGGAACCCTAAGGTGACACGCTTGGGCGTATATACCCCTTCTTCAGAAGTTCTTCAAGCTACATTTGCAACTCCTTCAATTCTAGTGTACTCATTCTGTAAGGATTCTTTGATACTGGCGCTGCTCCAGGCATCAAATTTATAGAGAAATCAATGTCTCTCCTTGGAGGTAGTTCAGGTACCTCCTTGAACACATCCTCAAAATCTTCCAGGACTACATAATCTTCCAAATTTGGCACCTTATCTTTAGGTGTCTCTTCCAAATGAGCCACAAATATTTGACATTCTTTTCTGTAACATTTCTTCAGCTGCAATGCTGAAATTTCTCTAATGGTTACTACCCTGGGAATTCCCTGTACCTTCCTTAGTTTCCCTTCCTCATCCAGGCAAGTAAATGATTTTTTGTGAAAATCTAAGAGAGTGTGGTGTTGGTCCAACCAATCCATCCCAATTAGACAGTCATAGGAACCCAAAGGCAAGATGTTCAAATCCACCTTGGTGTTCAGTTCATTCATGTCTATGAGGCATGACTTAACCACCTCATTAAATTTTCTTCTGGCTCCTGTAGCCAATTGCACCAACCAAAATTTCCCATGCTTTCTTCTTGGAAATTGCAAAATTTCCACCATCTTAGGGTCTATATAACTATGACTAGCTCCTGAATCAATTAAAATAGAAAGGGTTTGGTTGTTGATCATACCTTCCACTTCAATCATGTGGGACTAATACTCTGCTTGCTTGTTTTCCAGGGCCACATAAATCCTTGGCACATATCTGCCCATGTTCTCTACTGTCTCAGCTCGTTGTACATTGTGAACAACCTTACTTTTTTCACCTCTGTGAGGACAATCTTTGAGCCTATGGTCCCCTTTACAACCCCAACATTGCATAGGTGGTTTTCTTGGCCCTTTAATTCCTTTGTCAATCACTCTGGGTTCTTTATGCGCTTTCTCCCCTTGTGGATTATTTCTGAAGAATGGTGGCTTAGCTCCCTTCTTCCTGTGATCCATCCTAAATTTATTATTTTCTTCCCAAGCCTTTTGGAAAGATGACTTTTCTTTCTGCTGATCATATAAGCATTTATCTCTCCTTATGGTCTCTTCTAATGTCTTGGTATCATCATACTGTATTTTGTCACTGATGAACGATGGAAATCCACTTAAATACCTTTGAATATTGACTGTATCATCCTTGATGAAAGAGACATACTTCAACAGTTCCATAAACCTTCTCTCATATTCATCTATGGTTGTACTTCCAATCTTAAGTTCAAATAACTCTTTCATTTTCTTGTCATAGTACCTTTTAGTTAAGTACTTCTTCTCAAAATACTTCTTGAATTCCTTCCAAGTAACACTTTTCTCTACAATGTGTTGCACCTGCACAAGTTGATCCCACCACATGGAGGCCTTTCCTTTGAGTTGATAGATAGCGATTCTACCTTCTTCATGAGAAGAATAATTATGCAATTGAAAATATTTCCTCATGCCTAGCAACCATGTTTCTGCATATTCATCCTTTTTGTGCTCACTATCAATTGTAGGAGGTTTGATTTTGTCAATTTCTCCTCACAACTCATCCACCCCAGATCTCTTATACCTTCTGATAAGGGATAGATTGGATTTGTTTCCTGCTCTCTTATTGGAATGAATTTGGGAATGATGGTGATGTCTACTAGCACTTTTTACTTTTCCTTTATCCTCTGAAGATTTGTGACTCTTAGATTTACTTGAGTCACTCTCCTTAACCAATTTATGTTCTATTTTTTTCAAACCCTACAATAGCTTCATGTTGAATTCATCCTGCTGCTCTTTGGATTTCATAAGCCTTTCATTATCAGCTTTATGGATTTGGACATCCTTCTGGAAATTCTTAATGGTCTCATCCATATTCATATCTTCATTCCTTTATTCTCCATGTCCGTTGGAGTTCGTTCCTTCCATGCCCAAATGGAAATCCACCCCTCTGCTCTCATTTTGCTGATTGTAATTCCCCTGTGCTTATTCCATTCTTATGGACTCCATGCCAATCTGATCTGATTGATTTGTTGTTAATTCTGTAAAACGTGTAGCCATCGCAACTTATCAGGCTAAATTTCAACAATTCATGGGAATAAGCACCTTTTGATCCTATATACACATCAGAATTATCTCTCCCGATTTCCTGGTGTTATCACCATGGAAATTCTAGATAAGACCCAAGTCTCGAAAAAATAGACACGCAGTGCCTTCAGAGATACACTTGAGAAAGAAGGTGGTTTTCTAAAACCACTTTCGCCAAGACACGGTATCATGTGTCTCAATATGTCAAATCCACCACTTGTGGAGTGGGCGACGGTTAGTCAGATCACCCTTCTTCACTCGTTCGGTACTTTGAAGCCATGTGACGTTGGCTGAACACCGCCATGTAACGAACTCAAAATCTAATCATTCGAAATGGATTGGCCAAGCATGGAAACCCAACGCTCTTGTACGTAATCCGTCTGCGCTTCATAAATGGATTTCTATAATTACCATTCCCTAAGTATAAAGATATATGCATATCCATAACCGAAGTAATCTCCAAACTGTTCGACTTCTTTCTCTCTGTAAAGACACATTTCAGTATCCCCAACCTGAGATACATGAAGAAGGCTAAGTCGAGTGAGACTAGTTATTCGAGCAACATGCTAGAATTTCCTGCGAGTAAGGAGGAAAGGGTCCTTGCACACATTTTAGAAACTAAGTTCCACACAGAGCCGGCTATAGACTCACAATTGGAAGCCATGATGAATCCCACTATAAAGGATTTAGTCATCAACAAGTTAGCTGCTAAGAAGAAAAGGAGCAAGTGGCAGAAGAAGGAGGAATCTACTACTGAAGCGGCCGAAAGTGTTGGAGATAATCAACTGGTCTGGTGAGACTCTTCTTTAAAGGCAGAGATCGCTAAGTTGAAGTAAGTCTTCAACTAAAATAAGCATGTCTCAATGAATTTTTAACAGCTGGTAGTGGAGGTAAAGAGTACCAGAGATGATAGGCATGTTCTTAGACGACCCTTTTTCAACAGGCTAAATGTTGTCATCCTCTTTTTGTAATTTGTAATTATTACGATTATATAAATACAGAAACGGATTTTAGACTATTTTATTACAATTTCTAACTAGTGATGTTATGAATCTTGTTCTCTTTTATAGTAAGTTTTTCTTGTAATCTTATATTTTATTTTCATCTATCTAAATCAGAGGAAATTAAAGTTTGGAATTATTTTTAATTAATTAATGCATCGATGCAGTTGTGTGTTTCTTTTTCTTTTATTAATATGAAATTTAAACTCAGACTCATTGCCTTCCAAGTGAATTCATGCGCACTAAACTTTGACCTGTTCATTTATATTTAACGTGCATAGAAATATCACAAGGTAAAATGCTTTTCCACGCACCTAAATCTACTGTGAATTTCTTCTTCATCGCATCGACTACTTACGCGCACTACTCCGGCGTCGTGCACCAATACCCACTATGCACAATTTCAATACTGTGCACCGATATTCCACATGCATTTTCTTCCTATGCATGCACCGTGTCAAGTTCAACATATTCCATCACACCCAATTATCTGTGCACACTACTTAATACACTATTGCGACACAACTTGTACTCATAATTATGTGTGTACCAACCAAAATCCTTTGCATTAAGAAATACTTGTGCACCTCATGTGCATCTTACTATGTCCGTGCTCACCGCGCAAGGTTAAATTTAGCATGTGCATCTACACATAATAATATTCCGTGCGACACCACAATTTACCGCGCACACTGGCACGCCAACGTTTTCCCGCGTGGTGCCAAAATTTATCATGCATGCCAGTATGCCAACCTTTTCCGAGGACACTCCGTGACTCCAATTCTAGTCACTTCAAAGTTAATTTTCTGTGAATATTCTCTTCAACTATACCCCTCTGGCCCATCCAAGCTCAGTGTTGAACTGAAGCTTTGATACCAATTTGTAACATTCCCCTCGCCAACCTCAGGCCGGAGTGCACCACTCTAGAGAAACCACTCATGCTCTGACACCAATTGGTAACATTCTCAGTAATCAACTGAGTTATGCCACCTATATTTACTCTTTAAACTGCATGTAGCTAAAACATATACATACAACATTCTTACAGAATATTTAAAGTTAAACAACAATTTTCTTTCTGTGACATACGACTTTTATATGGAAATAATAGTAACCATAGATATGCAGCATTTATAGGAAATTACCCATAAGCACACAAGCAATCATAATCATATATATGCTAAAATCATAACATAGGCATGTAAATAACAAAACCGCATATCATTTTATCATACAATTGGTACTTATCTTAGAAAGATTGTCACCAATTGCTTATAGACCATCCACGAACCTCTCAGCCATAGACTACACTGTTCATCACTCTCAATAGTGAGTCACCCCCGAGCTAGGACTGAACTCCACCCAGGGTAAAGGGATCCTATCCAGGTTAAGGCTCAAGGACAATAGGAAAGACTCTGTCTCAGTTGCTCACTCAACTAACAACCTACAACCTCTCATTCCCCACATGCCTGTCCCACCCAAAAAAGTGTGCCCCTTCTCTGTTGAATAGCCCCTCGACTACCCCACTTCCCTTCCAGGGCTTCAGCAATAGGCTGGACCAGAATTCTCAGAGTGTTGCAGCTGCAGTTTAGCACCTTGAGGAATCAGTCCCCAACAATTCTCTCGCTCAGAGAATTGCTCATGGGCCTGACAACCCGCTTCTTCAATCCCGCTCCAAGCTAACCAGGTACACCAAACAAAAGGAGGTATGGGAATAGGTTATAGAATGGTGAAATGGTTGTCTCGAGGATAACAGAATGCATGAGTGAAAATGGTCATGGAATCATTGACTGGATAACTGAGTGTGTACAGGAATAATTGTGAACTCTTCATGAAAAGTGATGGTGAGAATGATGGTCAGGCTCTGGTCTGGAAAAATCCCCCCCCGTGGAAAAGATCACCCAAATGAGCTAATTCCCCCATGATATGAATGCATGTCCCCAACTTGACACTTGTCATATCGGATGTTACTTTGGTCCACTTGTCTCCAACTTTAGAACTTAGGATAAAATAATTATCCATACTTTACGTTTTAGGAATATCAATATAATATTCTGAATTTTGGCCCTCCCTTTCCCTAACTGGTGAAGTTCAGTCCCCCATCTCTTTTATTTTGGTCAGTCTATGTGCAGCGATGTATTTATATTAATCATGAGTCTTGTACAAAGTAGGCGCATTGGCCCTTGACATCTAGGCGTTCTGGCCTAATACCAAAACATAAGCATCCCATCTTATAAAAACCAACTCACCAGCCTATAATACATATCATATACACGAGGCTCATTGTCATCCATACTGCGCGCACCTTATTTATTATGCACGATATCCTGCGATGTGCATATTACATCATTTTACTGCGTAGTTCATGCGTGCACTATGCCACATGATGTGCATTACCAAATGAGGTCAAAAATGCTCACCAGCTTAAGTATATTTATATTACATTTGAAATTGGTTTCAGTCAAGGGATATTACACATGCATTTACATTTTTTCCTCTCCCAAACTAGCGAATTTACAATAGATTCATGATTCATGTGTTATATAGTCCCAGAATTCACTTTTTTGGCTCCAGAATGGGATCCCATGATGGACCCTCTTCTTTACTCTCCATGTACACTTACTGCACAAACTCAGGAAACTTCCTTGTGTCTGCCACATCATGATTACCATACTTCATTTTGTTAACAGACCCTAACATCTCACCATCTACTTTGACTCCTTCAGGTATCTGCAACAATGATAGTGTTAGTTCCTTTTGCCTACTCAATCTTCTTGGCACGGTAGTTTTTTCCCTATTATTCTTATTTCCTGTTGATGGCCATTCCATTTCTACGTATTTCTCTTCCTCATCTTCTTTAGTGTCTGAGTTATGTCGGTTTGTGATATCTTCAACCTGTACTTGTTCCTCTGACTGTTGCGCTAGATATTCTACATAGTGTTATACTTCATCAGACTATGTATGTTCATTATCTTCTTCATTTGGTTGTACCTGTGGTTTTTCCATGCCTAATCCAATTTTTTCCGCGAGATTTTTCTCTGTGCTAGGGTTTGGTTCAATATCCATTTTCTCTGTCGCTGGAATTTGTTGTTTTTTCTCGTCTACAATCATCGGACTAACCAGATATATTACTAGGGAAGGAATTGCATCCACATCCACCACTCCTTCAAGTTGAATTAATTTTTCCCCATTGACTATTGTGTCCTATGGATACCTCGTGAAACTTCATGTTTTCCTTGCAATCCGGCTGAGAGCTCCAATCTTTGGTGGCACCATTTTGTTAATATGGATGGGTTGCTCTGAATTGTAGCTGGATACCTCAGAATCACTTGCTCTCACTAACTTGTATTCCTTATCTCTCATTTTCACAAATTCACAATGAGTCTTCCCATTCACATTTTCTACTTCTATAGGGTACTCCATAAACGCTCTGTCGCGACACACTTTTCTGATCATTGCTTTTTCTTTTTCCAGTTGTTTCTTGTATCAATGCACTTCTTTTTCTTCCTGGTAACATTTCTCTGGTGTGGAGTGTATTCCTATTATTTCATACCAATTATTGTCTATTTCACACTGTATACTCTAGCTGCATGTTTTAACACCTATCCATCTACTGCATTTTTTTTTCTTTTCTTATTTTTCCAATTTTTTCTTTCTTTTTCAGCTTCTACTATATACATTATGTACAATTGTAATTTTCTACGCTGCAACTTCTAAGGGTTATTGGTTCGTCTATCCCTATACATTTTTAGTTGACTGCCATTAACCAATCCTTGAATCTCTTTGCCTACTAGATCCTCCAACTACACATCACCTCCATTTGTAATATATTATATCTCATATGGCCCTAGCCAATGCATCCTGAATTTCCCTTGGTGTTGTAAGTATTTTCTATCATAGAGGAGAACCAAATCTTTTTCGTTAAATTTTTTATTCTTAATGTGTTTATCATGCCAAGATTTTTCTTTGGCTTTCTATACTTCCTAATGGAAACCAACCATAATCCTATCCTCTTCTAGTTCTACGAGTTGAGACAATATTTCTTGAGTTGCACCTCTTTATTTCATGTTTGTAATGGATGCAATGCAAAAAATAGGTATCAAATATTCCAAAGGGACTATTTATTCCTAACCATACACCAATATAAAAGGTGTATGCCCTGTGATTTTCTTGCATGTGGTTCAATAAGCCCATAATACTTCAAATTCCAATAATCCATGTTTACATTGCAAATTTTAGTTAGGACATTCTCCAATATCTTATTAAATGATTCCACTATTCCATTATCCTAAGGATGGTATGGAGTTCTCTTATGATGTTTTATCTCAAATTATCCAGTCATTTCCTGAATGGTACTATTGATAAAAGGAGTTCCATGATCACTCATCAAAATTCTAAGGCATCTAAATCTTGTAATTACTTGTTCAAGAAGGAAGTGCACTGCAATTTCTACACTGAAATATTTTACTGCTACTACTTCATCCCATCTGGTTAAATATTATGTCGTTGTAATGATGTACCTTGATCCTGATTTTCTAGCTGGTGGGTTGATTGGTACTACAAATTCAATTGCCCATTTTTCAAACACTTTAAGAGTTGCCTGGGGGTTTAGGGGCATCTCATCCTTCCTAGATGGATTCCCTTCCCTCTGACAGACATCACAAGTCTAGAAATATTCCTTTGCATATTTAGAAACTATTGGTGATCCAGGAGGATATTCATAGTCAACACATTTCCAGTCAGCTTCAAATATTGCCAACATTGTCCAGTCAACAAAGAGCTTACACTGATCTTTCCGATGCATTTCAAATGAAGTCAATTGAACTTCACATGCTAGAGACATGTCTTTTTTATATTTAGGGGAAAAATGGCATTTGTAAAATGTTTAATACATGAGATAGGGTTCTCATAATTATGTATTTTTCATTATTTTAAAAGGGATTATTTGGTGCAAATCCATGTTGGATTTCAATAGGTAGTCTCAAGGAGAGTCCTAAGCAGATTACTAAGGAGAGTTGAGATCTTCATGGATGGTTGAGAGATACTCTCAAACCAATCCCTTGATATATGCCAATATACTAATTTAGGGAATCTTGAGAGATATTATATCCATGAAAATCTTGATGTGGTTGAGATGGAGATGTTATATAAACCCTTCTTGGGGGTCAAGAAGAGGAGGGAAGAAAGAAAAGATCTTGTGGAAATATTATTGAGAGCTTATCGATTCAGAGGATGTCTTTGTAAAGGAGAAATATGTTGTAGGCTTGTTTTTGTAGACCTTTTGAAGAAGAATCAATAAATCAAGTTCATGGGATTCATAAATCCGGAGACGTAGCCAGGGGGTCTGGTGAACTCCGTTATCGTATTGTTTCCAATGTTGTATGTGTGATTTTGATGCATTCTCACTTGGTTAAGTAGAGTTTTATTTGCAAAAACATGCACAATAATTTTGACAATTTGATGCTTCATGTTAATGTATTCATTAATGGGGCATTTTAATTAATCCTATTGCCCTTATTCACATAAAATTGTGTGAGTAAAAGATCTTATTTTTGAATATTTGGATGTAAGAATATTCTCACCAAGTTTTTAGATCAAGTGGTATCATAGCTGGTCTGACCAGTTTTGCAGATTGTGAATATCACCATGGGAAAAGGAACGAAGCAAGTGTGGCTCAAAGAGTTGGAAGAAATCAACCAGTGCATTCAAGCAGAGAATGCAGAGCTCAGAAGGATTCTATAAGTTGCAGAAGAGGAGAAGAAGATATTGAAACTCCAATTACAAGTCAAGGAGGAGTTTTTTGGCAAAGTTGCAGAATGATGAAGGCTTGGTGAAGCCATCTTCCAGACCCAATCCTGAATCGGTAACTGAGGTAAATAATGTCAGTAATTCTTCAGTTTCATGTTCATCCCTTGATGATGATAATGCTTCTTTTGGATATTTTGAGAAGCATACATTAGGAATTGGTAAAAATATCCTAACTAAGATGGGATGCAAAGGAGGAGGTCTTGGTATTAATGGCCAAGGAATCACTCAACCACTAGAGGTGGCAGAAAGTCATAGATTTGCAGGATTGGGATATGTTGAAGGAGAATGCTCAAAGGAAACATAAGTAGTTGATTCTTTGAGCAAAGAATTCAATCCATTTAAGAGAAAAGATGGCACATCACTTTCTAGAAGTGATACATCCGACAAGGGATCCTAGAGAAATTTGAAATCTCCTCAAAGGTATAAAAAACATGATTGTTCTAATGTATCTTTGCATTGTAATAATAAAACAGATAATATGTGGAAAGTTTACCCATGTACATTATGTGACTTGCATAATCACTGTCTTGCAAAATGTTGGAAGAGGAAATCTCTTCATAATAAATTATTTTCAAATAGCAAGGAGATGAAATATGAAGACCATCATCCTCATCATAAGAAGGAGAAAGACAAAAAGGACACGAAGTCATGAAATTTCTGCACTCATTGTAATATGAGTGGGCACTTGCTCGAGAAATGTTGGAAACTTCAACCGCAATTTTGTCCCATGAAGGATAAAAAAGTTGTGCAAAAACCCATGAAAAAGGAGGTTGTTAAAGAGGTGATGGATCATGCCATCAATGTTCCTATTCCAGTCTCCAAAGAAATGCGGTCACAGAAAGAAGGTACCCTTGAGTGGCTAGGTAAGAAATGGATATCATTCTTGCATAGCCAATATTAGTATATGTTGTAGCACCTCCAATCATTTTGCTTGTTTCCATAATGGAGGAAAACTAACTTCGTTTGTATGAGCAACGTTGATAAAGATCACTTATTCACAATGAAACTATGAAGTATATCATTTTTTTTTCATCATTCAGTTTACCACATGTTGTAGTGGATTGTACACGGTGTTTCTACCACTGTGTGATTTATTTCACTAAGTTTCATAATGGAGGTGGATCGCTCTTACAGTAAAATACCACAGTAGGTATTTTTGAATAAGAATCACAATCTTATTGAGATGAATGTGGGTCTTGGTATCTTTGTAGTAGTAGTTATTGCAGATCGTAGTGGGGTCATGAACAATGTTCCTGTTTGTACTCGTAATGACAAGATTTGTAGCATCCAAAGATAGTTTTTCTGCTTCAATATGACGCATTATTTTAAGTTGCATTGATGTCCTCTCTTGAATCCCCGCCTCGTTTCAAAAAAATTCCAAGTTTATTTCCCCCAAGTGAATGACCAGACAGAACCATCAGAACATTCAAAAAAATGCCAAGTTTATTTCCCCCAAGTGAATGACCAGTGTCACACCATCACCTGCATCGGCATAGTTCCTATGGATGACATAAGGCCAAACTGGATCGTCGTTACCCATTTTCAAATCATGGTTTTTCGATCAAGTCCACACTTACACATCGCTGACGATTACGGGTATTGGATGGTATGAGGACATGATTGCCAACAATTGACATGAACAAATAACCATGCATTCGTCTGTCTTGATGCATGCACTGATCTGGACTAGTGATCCGATCTTATCATCAACAATGGGCCCGATGCACAGGTAAACAATGGTCTATTGGGATCTAGAGCATTGACGTGGATCGAGTACCCATCACAAGGGTTTCCATGCTATCTCTGTGACTCAAATGTGAGAGATACTGCAATACTGATATTTTTATTCTCAACGACCAAGCCCACCTTTTTTTTAGTAGATTTTGATGTGCACAAATCCCATGTTAATACGCTGGAGGACGAATCTAGGTGTTGTAACAATCTAAGGATTTGTTTTAGATCAGAGGGATATTTTCCACGTAGAATGTGTGATTATTTGGGCACACAGATCTAAAGAATGAGATCTCACATGTAGTGTAATGTGGCAGCCACGATTTACAATTGGCATTCAGTGAAACAAATTTCACTTTTGGTTATACAGATTGCAAAAGCACGAAAATCGGGATTTGATCCACCGACGGGCCCAAATTTCTGCATGAAAAGAGAAATTTCCCTGTCATAGCATAAAATCATTGAAATATGATTGCAAATGAAATTCGGTAAGATATCCAAGCGATCCCGCAAATCTCCCGGATGATGCATGTAGAAAATCAATATTCCATATCATTTTTCAACCAACACAATAAACAATTGCATTCAAAATTCCATGTGCTTGAAACGAAATTTGAGTTTGTTACAAAGATTTTGCATAAAGTGATCATTATCTTTGGCAGCGATTCCGAGAAATCTCTTTGAAGAGAAATTAAGCGATCTTGAAAACCAATCTCAGTGTCAACAACTGTTGTGGAGAATCTTGTTGCGGATGTGATAGTTTCTCCAAAACCTCCTTCTTCAAAGTCACTTCATTGAAAGATCAACTAATACATGTGAAGAGGGATATATCGCAGACCTCCCACTTGAGTCATATGCACTCTAAGACAAAGGAAATTTGTGTCACTTTTATGATGTCCAAGGAAATTTGTGTCATCCATAGGCATCTCCACTTCTTGATGTATAATATCATGTACAGGATGATGTTCGACATCAGATTCGAATCCAAGAACGATGCTCTTTTCCTCAATCTCAAGGCCCTCAATGGAGAGCGAAGTCGATTGGCCTAGAGCTTCGATTAAAATTATGGGAGATGGTTCTTGGATCTGGCATTAAATATGTGGCACATAATTGAAGCAAAACCTTTCCATAAAACAGTTTGTGCTGCAACATCATGGGGTATTCTGTGTCTGCATAAGGAAGATGGTCGGTTTGCAATTTTTATTTTTATTTTAATCCTATCAACAAGGACCTAATTCGGCTTCCCGTGCTCAATGGGAATGTTAAATTGGCTACTTTGTCAATGAATCCTAATTCCACGGACTACAGAGTATTGATTGAAGATGTTGCACTTGACAGTTTCCAGATAAGTGATGTCGCACTTGACAGTTGCCTAATGATGTACTTGACAGTTTCCAGATAAGTGATGTTTTCTTGACTGTAGTATATCAGCAAGAAAATGTTGAGCGTGTGAACAAAAGAGGTGTAAGAATAGCCCATGGATTTGAGGGATAAATCCACGATTAGATTTGTTTTTATGGGATTTTGATTATCCACTCTTAATAATTTAATGAGAGAGAGACATTTTTATTAAGTGAAAATGCATTTTTTGAGAGGATTCAAATCTGGAAGCGCAGTTGGAAGAATATTTTCTTCCTTTGGAAGGAGATGAAAAAAAATCTTGTTAATTACCCATACCAGGGATAAGTATTCCAAGGAATATATTTGACAGAATTCTTGGCGCAATCTAGTTTGATGCAACATTAAAAAAATTGTTCATATTGTTTGACAAAAACTTGGCTTTATTGTAATCAGTTGAATGAGGCGATTTGCCTAAAGCCATTTTGGTATTTCTTGTAAAATTTACCAATGTGTATGTTTATAAAATCTTGGAAAGTAAGAAACTTATGCAGGTATCATCAATTACAGGTTGAAAATTTATGCAGATGTGGGCTTCAACATTTCATCTCCAAAGAATAAGAGGTGAAGGAGACAAGGAATGTGCCTTTCAGAACATTTTCTTGGCAGTGGTTGCAAGTGTTTGAGTTACATTCTGATTCTAAAGTATAGGGAATAAATACATTTGCATGCAGTTGATGATGGATTGCAGGTCAAATTTGATACTTTTGGAGGTCCAAAAGAATTTCTCCATGGGGATATGTGATCTAGGAGGATCTTCACAGTCGACACATTTTTAGTTGGCTTCAAATACTTCCAACATTGTCCAGTCAACAAAGAGCTCACACTGATCTTTTTGATGCATTTCGAATGAAGTCAATTGGACTTCACATGCTAGAGATATGTCTTGTTGATATTTAGGGGGGAAATGGCATTTGTAAAATGTTTAATACATGAGATAGGGTTCTCAAAATTATGTATTTTTCATTATTTTAAAAGGGATTATTTGGTGCAAAGCTATGTTGGCTTTCAATCCCTAGTCTCAAGGAGATTCCTAAGGAGAGTCCTAAGGAGAGTCATAAGGAGAGTTGAAATCTCCATGGATGGTTTAGAGATATTATCAAACCAATCCCTTGAGATATTCCAAGATCCTAATTTAGGGGATCTTCAGAGATATTATCTCCATGAAAATCTTGATGTGGTTGAGATGGAGATGTTATATAAACCCTTCTTGGGGGTCAAGAAGAGGAGGGAAGAAAGAAAAGATCTTGTGGAAATCTTATTGAGATATTATTGATTTAAAGGATGTCTTTGTAAAGGAGAAACAAGTTGTAGGCTTGTTTATGTAACCCTTTTGAAGCATAATCAATAAAGCAGGTTCATGGGATTCATGAATCCGGAGACGTAGCCAGGGGTTTTGTTGAACTCCGTTATCAAATTGTTGTCAATGTTGTATGTGTGATTTTGATGCATTCTCACTTGGTTAAGTAGAGTTTTATTTGCAAAAACATGCACAATAATTTTGACAATTTTATGCTTTCATGTTAATGTACTCATTAATGAGGCATTTTTAATTAATCCTATTGCCCTTATTCACATGCAATTGCGTGAGAAAAAGATCTTATTTTTGAATATTTGGATGTAAGAATATTCTCACCAAGTTTTCAGATCAATTGGCCACCGTAGTCCTACGCCTAATATCTTTTTGCGTAGTGTATTTTCCTGCATAATGTCCTCTAACTATTCCTTCATGTGCTTATGCTAGGATGATAGGACATTCATGTTCCATGACACATCTCATGAGAATGTTATATGCGCCTAGTTTATACAAGTGTCCTGCAATAAGTCGGTAATCTACAACTCTAACCATCGAATTATTCTTCTACGTAGTTTTGTATTCCTTTGGGGAAAATAATGCACTAAAAATTTCAATGATATCAAAAAAGTATTCATTAGCAATATGCACTAAAAAGAGTTGTGCATCAGGAAAATTGTCCTCCAAGTTTTTTGGTTCCTCTCCATTAGTTATCATGGACAAATGATATGGCCTTGCATTCGGTCTTCCAGGTTTCATAACTACTTCAAAATTAAAGTCTTGAAACAACAACAACAATATACATATTCTCCCCCCCAACACTGGCTTATTGATGAGGTATTTGAGAGCAGAGTGATTTGTGAACATCTTAAAATGTTGGCCTAATAAATAATGTTTGAAATTTTGTAGTGCATGTACCATATCCAAACCTTCTCTCTCTATTGTATTATAATTTTGTCCTGACTCTGACAATTTCCTACTTTCAGATGCTATTGGGTGATCTATATCACCTTCTCCTGGATGTGTTAGTACTTCTCCAAGTGATATTCAAGAAGAATCCACATGAACATGGAATTCTTTTGACCAATATAGAAACACCATAATTGGTTTTGTCACCATTTTCTCTTTAAAGATGTACAAACTATGTTGGTACTCATCATTCCATTGAAACTTGATATCCTTCTTTAACAATTTCTTCATGGGTACAGTAATCTATGCATATAAATTTATGAACTTTCTATAGTATCATGTATGACCTAGTGTATATCTTAATTGGTGCACTGACTTATGTGGTGGTAAATTAACAATGACAACAATCTTTGCAAGGTTAACCAATATGCCTTGTTTACAAACCACATGCCCTAGAAAAATTCCAAATGGTGCGTTTAATATGAATTTCTTAATGTTAAAAGAGAATTGACATTGTCTACACCTATATAGAATTAATCTTAAAACTTAAACATGATCTTTCAATAGGTTAAATATTGTCCAATCATCCAGATAAACCTCCAAAAATTTATGTATAAAATCTTTAAATGCAACTACTACTACTCTTGAAAAGATAGCTGGGGCATTTTTAAATCCAAAGGGAATCATTGTGTATTGATGTGACCCCCATTTTGTGGACAATGTAGTCTTATGATGATCCTTTCATGCTATTCTGAATTGTTGATACCCTGAAAATTCATGAGTAAATGAGTATGCTTCTTGTCCTCCTACATTTTCTAATACCTCATCTGTAAATGGAGTAGGGAAGGGGTCATGTAGATAGGCATCATTCAACTTCTTCAATTCTACATAGATCCTTATTCCTCCCTACTTCTTCTCTTGAACTAAAATAGGGATATTCCACTCAGATTATTCAATAGGTTCTATTATACCAGCCTCTAACATTTTATCAATCTCTACCTTAACTTTGTTTTTATATACTAGATTTAGCCTATATAGTCTCTGTCTTATTGGTCTAGAATATGGTCATAAAGGAATATTAATTTCTCAAAGTTCTCCTGCTACCCCTTTCATTTATGAAAACATTGATGGAAATAGATCACTATACTCGCACAATAATTCTATTATTATTTCCACTGTCTGGTTTTCCCAATAGTCACCAATACTTGCAATCTTTGGATTCTCTTTTGTTCCAATATTGACCTTATTTATCTTCAGTGGTGCAACAAATTATTCTGACTGTAACTGTGGACCTTCTACTTCTATTTCCCATTCAATTTATATTATTTGAATATCAGGTGGGTTTTTTTATGTTGGGTCATCTTCTACGACGTGGTAAAAATGTAACAACTATTTGACTGTTTGTCGATTTTGATTATGATAAATGTTACAATTTCAACTTCAGGTTCTTCAAAAATATTTTCTTTTATCAACTTCAATGTTGCATCCATCACTATATTCTCATTTTCAAATGCAAACGTGATTACAAATTTATATTGCAACTCTATCCAATTTCAAGTTCTTCTGTGCAGTTCCAGTTTTGTATACCAATTTATTGGTATGCCTTCTAATGTATGTATGAAGTGATGTGGCTATTCCTCTAGTGGTACCAGTCTCCACTGGGTTATGAATCTATCTATATGTTCTTCGGGATGTCCTCTTCCATCGTATTTCTCCATATGTTTATTCTCATGTTCTATGCCAAATATGATGCGTAGTAATATTTTCTTGTGAATACGCCACCAATGTACATGTGTTGCTTTCAAGGAAATATATAAAACTAATAACCTTTTAATTTCCAATACTTCTAACTCAAATTTTGTTAAGAATTCTTCCAAATAATTTTGACCATAAAAACTTGGAGGTTCTCTTACCTCTGTGCCAACCCATCTTAGTGTGCATGTCATTCTTGCACATCTTCTGGTAGATATCACATGTAGACGTTGTTGCCAATTCTCCAGTCCTATGTCAGAATCTGAAGCACAAGAACTGATGCTTCTCCAGCTAAACATTTCATATGTTGTTGGGTTAATGTAATATTCCTCGTGCGTGGTAGTTCTATAGAACTAATTTATCTCTTCTGTAATGAAGTTCTATGTCGTTGGTTCAACATATCTTCCACCTTATGAAGGATCTAATGGTTCTATGACTCTATATTCTCCTGATTCAAAAATCATTTTCCTGGTATTCAAGTTGATGATAGCTTGATTTTCAAATGCCCAATCTAGTCTCAATAATGTTGGATAAGGTGTAGTATTATCCACTATATCAATTACCTAAAAATATTCCATAGTGCACACACCATCTAAATCCACTGGTATTCCTTTCAATCGACCAATTGGTATTACCCTATGTTGGTTTTCCAATTTCAGCTGAATAGGTGAATATCCTAGTGTAGGTTCCCCATACATTCCCATGTTTTATTAGGAAGAACATTTACCTTAGATCCCAAATCTAATATGATGTCACCCATGTTAAAGTATCCAATATTTTCATCGAGTTTGAACTCCCTATTTGTTATTGTCTTCCTATAGACATGATTTACTGTTTTTTGTTCTAGTCTTATCTCTTCTTCAGGATTGCATTTTTCTAACAAACCATGTAATACTTGTATAGATGTTTGATCATTCAATAACTTCAAGAAAGACACCATAAATTTTCTTAGATTACTTAGCTTTTATGAAGGCTAACCTCCATTGGTATGATCATATGGATGAGGCATATTATATACTAGCCCATAATATCCTGGTTGTGCATTTGAATTAGAAGCAATATTCTCTTGCAAAATTTAATTTCTAGCCTGCTTGAATGTCTCTTTTTCCTTGCGCGCATCAAAATGATGTTGAGGTGTTGTATTCTTCCTAATCCAATAGTTTTGGTTTTGATCCTGATTTGCTGCATCTACTCTTGTTTTGGTTCCACCTTGATTAACTACATTAATCATTTCCCCATCATCTCTATTTTTCGTGCCAATCCATTGAACATTCTGGTTATTCTGATTCCTTTTCTCCTGCATTTTTGTCAGAAGTATAGGATAGCCTTCTATGGTATGATCTGTTGCATGATAGTACATACATGTCGTTGGTGGATGTGGAAAATTTCTTGCATAATTTTTAGGTTTCTGACAATTGTGGCAAGTGACTGGTCCTCTACCTCTTCAGAATCCTCCTCTTCCACGTCCTCCTCATATGAATCCTCCTTTGTTTCCTTGATTGTCTGTGCGATGTATTATACCATGGTACTTGATTATATTGAGGTGGCACTTTAAAATTTTGTGTAGGTGGACCCGCCATTAGTTCATCCTGCATCCTATAAAAATATAAATTCCTTTCCTTCATAAGATCCATGGTTCTACAATATTTATCCTCATGTCCTATAGACTTGCATAAATTGCAGAATGTACTTTTAGGTACTCTTTGATATTTGTTCATCAATGGATGATGATAGGGATGATGTCCATGTATTTTACAAATTTCACACCATAATCCTCCCATGATTAAGGGATTCGTAAATCCTTCTCCCAAATACTACACAAATGTTGGACACTCATTTTTGTGGTGTCCTTTTGTTTTGCATAAGGTACACTAGACAACTTCCCTTTTCTCCTTACCTTTGTTTTGATTCAACTTGAATGTCATATTATTGATATCCTCTCTCAGTTCATATATAGTTGGATCTGTGTGTTTATATTGTCTCTATTACAATTTTAAGGCTACTTGCAAAGCCTCAGCCTGGGTCTGGAACTTTTGTTGCCTCAATGGATATTTAAAATGTGACAATAATGAATTTATGAATAGTTGTTAAGAACCAAACATCAATATAGCATAGAAAAACTTCAGGAAAGGTACTCAACGCCTTGAAAACGAGATAATTTCAGATAATAAGCCTCTTCGAGGGGGCAACCTCCTTTTACCCCACTTAAATGTTCAAGTACAAGATGATTCAAAATGAAAATGTCTCCTTGGTATATATAGGAGACT
>ML808284.1:87182-147473 GCA_009831015.1 Picea engelmannii
ATGGCCTAAAGCCAACATAAATAAAATAACATTACTAATCTAAATCACAACTAATGGCCTAAAGCCGACATAAATAAAATAACATTACTAATCTAATATGCCCCAATTAAGTGGTAATGAGCCAATATTAGGGCTTAACAATAGTTGCCTATGTTGCATGTCTGTTATGGGATATTTCAACTTACCTTTTAATCACTTGAACTTATGATCAATTTCCCAAACTGACTCTCCTAGATTCAGTTTTATTTCTATCATCTCATTCATATATTGATCTTTTGAACTTGGTTGTTGGACCTTATTGATTAGTTCCTTCTTTACGTCTGCGACGGTTTTTGGTGTTCCCTGTGGATTGTTCACTGCTAGGCTCATAAACCAGTCCAGTGCGCGGTTTGTAAATATGATTGTGAGATAATCTACTTTTATGTCTTTATCTATGACTTGTTTATCTTCCCAAATCTTTTCACAAATGAATAGATGTTTCTCTATGTCCTTCGACCCTTCTCCATGAAATTTTGGTAACCGATTGGTTGGATCTGCTCCTACCATTGTAAAACTGGTGGTACTTCCTCCGCGTGGTGTAGATAAATGATTGTTTTTACATGAAACCGTACTTACACTTGAATTTACACTGGTCCCTTGACCTATTGGAATCCTTCTACCAATAATTTCTAGTTGTCTAAATGCTTCTTTCCTTTCTGATGTCTTAGTCGCACATGGGGTCATGGGTTCCACACTAATTCAAATATGGAATGAAGTTCCTTATTCTATGCCAAACCCCTGACCTCTGGTTTTTATATCATATGTGGCATGCAATATTTCCTCAATATTATCCATAGCACAAAGATCCTCTACCTCTTCTTCATCACTTTCCAAGCCTTCCCTTTCAACTACTACTCTCTTCTTCCTATTAATCTTATATTGGTAGGGTCTTCCACTACGTGTTGTTCCCTCTTTGTCCATTATTTTCTTGATATGTTATTCATCCATAATAATGGGGTCCATTTATTCCTTCTACTTACCTCTATCCATATCCCTCTCCATATCTTAGATCCTCCTTAGTGCTTCCCCCAGTCTCCCCATGCACACAGAATTATTTAGTTGTCAGACTACATTGTCATTACACATTTATCATGCAATAAAATATGTATTGATGTCTATAATGATCTAATATACCTTCCTATTGGACCGTTCAAAAACTCGTGCTCTACAGTAATGTATGATTTTCCAGTATCGACTGCAAACTCGGTAATGAATCCTTTAATAATGTTGTCTAGCCAGAAGTCGACTACGCACATGAATTTGTTATTGACTTTTTGTAGCTGCAAAATATTCTTAGTATTCCATTCTATTGTTCTTATCCGATTAGTTGGGTGAGTATCCTTCAATATTAGTATACACTACTGCAACAAATGTGGAAATTCACAAAAAAATGCCTCATGAATATCAATAAATACGTACCTCTCCAAATATTGGTGCGATATATACTTAGGTTTCTATTGTATTTATGCGCAAATTTGAGATCTTTTTTTTTCAACCATTGTTCGATCTCCTATTTAGTTGGATTCCATGGTTTGAGCATCCACTTATAATACTTCATTCTCTTCACTATTCTTCTCAACAATTGCCTTCCAATCTGTTCTTTTGGGTTCCAACCGACAATGGAACCATTTGTTGGATTTTTCTCGTGTTGACCTCGGTTCTACTTTAGGTTTCCAAAAAAACCTTGAAAACCATTGACCCTTCTAGAGACCATAAGGAAACATTGTGCATAGAGTGCATAACAGTCTCACCCGAGATGGCTCATGGGTGACTTCAGGACCCAAATGTCTGCAATCTTGGAAGGGAGGATATTGTGGGGATGGGAGACATTATTTCTACCTAAAAACATATTAGATCTACTATTATTTTTCATTAATACATCATTACTTCTCAAATATACCATTCAGTAAGCATATACATTTATTAGATTTTACTCTGTAGTAATTATCCTATCATTCTGTTGTGTGATGCATTTTATTATTAATAGATTCATTCATTCATCATAACTAAACAATAAAAAGAAATAAGACAAAATTCCACATAGAGACACAAATTTACTGTCGTTCACCCCCACTGGGCTACATCCACAAAGATCTAGCTTTCTTGGCTCTTTTATTATTCTGCATCAAAATTATAGCGTTGCACACATTACAATTGAGGCTAACAATATCTCACTAAGTTCCACAGCTTGCAACCTTACCCTAGAGTACAATTCATATCTCTATCTATTTTCTCATATATCTATTGTAACAATATCAGTCTCTCATACATCTCGCATGTCCCTAACTATCTATCCGCTAACAAATATTTATATTACAAAAAGGGGTAAATTATCTGTTACAAACATGACCAAAACCCTAACCCACTAACCCTAGGTGGATTAGGTTTGTATAAATTCTAACTCCCTGACTCTGACTGGTCAACAATCCAATTGTTTTCCTTGTTGATCCACATCTTTCTTCCTTTTTTTTACTTTCTTGTTTTCTAGGCACGACTTTTCCCTATTTTTTGGTGCACTCTCCTTATTTGTTCCATTTCCTAACTTCCTTCATTAATTACTACACTTTTCCTCAAAATGGTCTGCACCAACACAAGGCCTTATAGGAATGTGTGTGGGATTGACTCGAGATATATTCATGTTGTTGGCCTTATTAAGGAACTCAATGTTAGCTTAGTATATTAACCAAATATATCCCTCTTAATGGATGTTGTGGTCATATATGTGCCCAATGATATTGTCTAGAAATTGGGCTGCAACTTTAGGTGGTAGTGTCCAAATTGACTTGTCCTATGCTACTATTCCAACTCATGATCAGAATTTTGTTACCTTATATAGGGAACCTGTTGTGAGATATCAAGTTGAATACCCTCAAAAACCTATGAATGAATTCATGTACTAAAGAGGTTGGTAACTTATGTGTCTTAGCCAACTCTATATCTCAAGAGGAATAATGTCAAGGAACTACTAATGTTTGGACTTTGGAATTTTATGGTTCTCATTCTAGCTCAGGGTTTGACATTGACATTGTTCTTATCGATCCTTTGCATGAGGCCACCTTTTTCTCTTAGAGACTTCAATTTGATATTATGAATAACATTTCTGAGTATTGTTACACATTATTTTGGTCACTCTGATGATGACCCCATAGGCATGTGTTCAGGCTTCCAAAACAATATTTCACATGAGGAAAATAGTTGAGTTCTTCCCCTACAAGGCACATTTTTAGAATGACGTTGCAGGCTGACAATGGTACATAGTGTGAAAATCAAGTACTTATGTAGGCTACTCTATGCCTGGCCTTCCGGATTTCTGTATGATGCTATATAGGTAGGGTGCGGTGACACTTGAAGCTAAGAAAAGGAAGAAGTTTCACGAACTTTCTAGAAGGAGAATCTTCTAAAATGTGAGGTGGCGTCTGTATGGTTGTGATCTTACTGGATTTTCTGATTTGGTGGGATCATTCTCATCCTAGTAACCACTTCATCTTCTCCTATATAATAATGGATTTCTCATGGAAAAGGTTAAGAAAGGTCAAGAAAGATTGAGCAAACAATAGATTGAAGACTGTGTGAAGAATCCTAATACAATTGATGCTTGAGGCCTCCATTTGTCCATCAAGCCTTGTGGATTATCTTCATGCAAATTCAGAGCAAGTGTATGTGTGTGTTGGAACAAAGGACCACCATAAGGGAACTTGCAACATCAAGAAAATCCAGTTGTATCTTCCACTTTTACTTAATATGATACAACGACATGTTTCTTTCCCATAAAATCATTAGTATTTTATTACATGACTCCTTGATCACATGTTTAGGTTTCCATTGAATCTATAATTGTTTCTTTCACTTTGGTTGGTTTGTGTCATTGCAGATCTAATCTCATAAGAGAACCAGAGTGAAGCAGGGACAATAGAGATAAAGGGAAGCGATATATAAAGGTATGTCATACACTCCTTTGGTGGTAAATTCAATGGTAGCAACCTAGAGAAAGAATCATGCCCTGTCTTGTTTTGTTCTAGATCCAGGTGGATCTAGGGAGATTAGTTTATGTATGCATTCACCGATTTATCCAATAACAAAATTGGTGACTCCACTGAGGATATGAATTGATTATGGTTTGTTTTTGGCCATTTTCTCTTTACCTATTCTTTTCACTTGAAATCAGTGTTTGAGTCTGTGGGAGATCCATTTAGACTCTCTGGATTTAAAAATCCACTTAGATCCTTTTCCCTTTTTCTCAAAATTTCTTGATTTGCAAACACCTTCGCACTGTACCTTATACATAGCCTACGAAAACCTCTAATTTCCACACCCTGGTTGTTTTCTTCAATGCAAGATTTATACACCCTATCCATTTCTGGCTTGCGAAAACCATTAATTTCCACACTATGATATGCTATCAGCCTGTGGCGGCCTCTATGAAATTTTTTGAGTTGGGTCTTAGCCTCTATTGATGCCCAGTTTTTTCTTTAACCAACTGGAAAGGATTTTTAATGCCAACATATGACTTTTTTCTGAACATTTGACTTGTTGTTGATTGGTTTTCGGAGATCTAAAACCTCTCTTAGTCATTTTCCAGTTTCCATATTTTATTTTTAACCACAAGGGTATAATCTCTGAGCTTGTATCTAAGTGCTTGTTTGAATACAAATCTTGGATTGGATTTGAAATTTTGGATTGATTACGTATTCTTGATTTCTTGGTAATTGATAAGTTGTCTCTTCATTTTCATCTGAGGAAATACTTTCTTGTCATTTTTTATTTTTATTTTTTGTCTTCATTGAAAGTTCAATTTGGGTGCTTGTTGAAGGTATATATTTTCTTGGATTTCTTGTCTTTTCTTTTCCATGCCCTTGGTCTGGTCTTAGAAAGGAAAAAATTGAAGTGATCCATTCATTTTAATAAACATACATAAGAAAATTTATTGCATTTAAGAGAAGAGAACATTGAAGAACTTCATTGTTCATTGGTTGTTTGAAATTGTGTTCATTTAAAGAAAAAGGAAGTGTATTTTGTAGCTTGCATCATTCTGGAAACACCTTCTCCCTGTTGTAGATAGAATTCATTGAACGAAAATTTGCATCATTCATTTCTATTTGCATATTGTTGGGTCAAGGTATTACACAACATCGGTTTCATTCCCGTCTCCCTCTTGAGTAACAACAACTTTTAAAAATATTACGAAAAATCTAAAATTTAATTAGTAATTGTTTCTAGGGATCTTTTACACCAACATTAGCTAGGCTAGAGTTTGGAATAGGTAGTGAGACACACTCTCCAAAGAAAAAAACACACAATAGAATCTTTTGATAGGGAGTGTAAAATTCCATTTGCAACATTTTGTCCTGGAAAGCCCTTCTCACACAAGGGTCAAACCTGAGGTCGCATTGAGATTAGCAGAGTTACTCACCCTTCTTTGTTGGTCTCGGTGTAGAGATTGCACGTATTATGGGGGTCGCTTGAAGGTATACCCACAATGATGAGTGGAAGCCTCTCAATTTTATTTTAGGCTAGATAGCTTGCCCTTGCACGTGGATCAGACTGTCGACTGTCTTCCCAGGAATCATTGTTGTTTTTGGTAACCTTAGTTGCCTATATTCTTAGGGTCTTACACAAGGTGACTGTGGAGGGGAAATTCTTCACGGTACCTGGAATTGACGTTGGCCAGACTCACTCAGGCTCCTTGGAGGGTATACCCACGATTATGTGTGGGAGCTTGCACCAGGGTGTAAATCCGTTAAGCAATTCCTCAACGTAACTTTTCCACCCCATCCTAACTTCTTCTTGTCTTGACTTCGCGACGTTGGATTTCATCACCAACTAGTGACTTCCGAATAAGAAGGTTTTGTTTGCTTGGTTTTGATTCCTATATTCTACTAGCGAGTGTTATTTGTTTACATACTTGGCCATAGATTTTTTTCATTAAATTTTCAGTTCGGCCAACATTGACCCTCCATGTCATTCACGTAGGATGCAAGGACTACCTCCAGAAGATCTAGAATTTTCCCAACCCTTTCTCCCTAATCCACCGGAGGACTCTCCTCAATAGATTGAGATCCATGACCACATACCTTCACAAGCAGAGAGAACTAACTCTTTAGAAATTTTTCAAATCATTTCCAATTATTTGGATGCTTTCCTCTTACCTCCTGGATATGAGAGATGTATTCTTCGACTCAAATCATCCAGAGAAATTGTTGTTGACACTTCTGGAATACCAAATGAAGTCCTTGCTAGCCTTGAAAATGAGGATCCTTTTTGGACCACTGACATATCTCGAACTCCAACTTCTAGAAGGAACCCTCCTGACTTAGAGGCAGACGCTGAGATACCGGTCGTTTTTTAACCACCCAAAACATCTACTACATTTACGATACCTTTATATCATTTTAACAGTACAACTTGTTATTTCTTCGTTGGTTCAGAGGCTGGTCCTAGATCAACTAGCCCTCTTCAACAAACCCATTCCACGATGGTCCCAAACACTATGATTATCCCCACTGGGAACACGGTGGCTAGCCAACCTCCTATTAGTACACCATGTTCGTCTAGAAAAATCCCATCACTCCCTCTTGGGTATAATGTCGTGAATGCTTCTATCCCCATTCCTACCCAAGTTCCATCTTGAGCTTATGGATTCTTTACTCATCCTGGGTATAATGTTTATTCTGATTCTATTCCAACACCATCCTAGTTCCTCTACGAAGGGTCTAATCCCCCTTTTATAGGAGGATTCAGACCCACTGGCTCTACTACCTTTGGAATTTCTACTTCGTTATTCACTTATGGTTATCATATTCCTGTTGGGGGACAGTATAACCTAGGGGGGGAAACTCAATTTGTAGGTCAAACCCAAATTGGGGCATCATCCTCACCTGGAGGACAATCCCTACTCAAAGGATATAATGCACAGTATAATCCACAGTATGGACAAAACATCCTCGGATCACTAGCCTAGTATTGGAATCTTATTATTCAAGGGAATCCACAATCGTCTGGGGGAAAAAAACCTCATGTTATCTCTTTTATACCCCCTAGTTCAGGCTAGTCATACCTCGTTTCTTCCAATCCCATTTGGGGTTCGAACGTTCAACCTAGTGTCCCTCCCTAAGGGACCATCCCTAATCAGTACAACCTTGTGGCCTACCTGCCTCCGCACACACGCCCAAATCTATTAGGACCTTTGCCTCACATACAAACTGCTTATGGTCCTACTAGTCTACCAATGAGACTCCCTCCCCAAAGTTACCAGTATCCTCTTGTGAATAGACAATTACCTTTTTTAGCCACCTTGGATCTACCTAATTTGTCTAGAATCTTGAATGATCCTATCTTGCATTCTCCCCACTAGCCCGTTATACCAGCCAAATCACCATCCGACATCCCAAAATTTTATGGTAAATCGGGAGAGGATCCAAAAAACCATGTCATGACTTTCCACCTTTGGTGTTCATCCAACTCTTTGATGGATGATTCCAATTGGTTACGACTCTTCCAACGAACTCTCACGGGTTCGGCTGCAAAGTGGTATATAGAACTACCACGAGATTTCTTCACTGAGTTTATTACCCTTGCCATGGGTTTCCTTACACACTACCAATTACTGATCCATTATGAAACAGGAACCAAGATCCTGAGTTCCTTCAAACAAACTAAATCCACTCACATCTCTGATCACATTTATGAGTGGAGATGAAGACAACGCTTGATTAAACTCGATCTTCCCGATCAGTTATTGGCAGAGTGGTTCACGAAATCATTTGTGAATAATATCTCTCATGATATTTCCATGGGTGGATTTGTCACTGAGGAACATGTTATCAGTCGCACTTAGTACCTCAACCTCGTTTATTCCCAGACGGGTACTCTTTACGACTTACTCCCTAATGCACCTCACCCTTCCACTACCGCTACTTCAACTACCCCTGCTACTTCTCATGCAGCTGATGAAATGATTGGAACTTTCCATGCTCAACCTCAAAATACACAAGACTCTCCCACCAACACCAAGTATAATACTTATAATGTTCAAAATGCTTTGTCTCCTATTCCTCCCATTGGAAAAACCTCCGAGGTTAACTCTGTTCAATCTACCCCTACCAGAAGGAATAAATCTAAAAAAGGGAAGGGTAAGAATAAGGAGGAAAACAATAACCCGCAGTTTGAGAAAACCAAAACCCAACCTGTTGATGATAAGGATAAGCGCAAACCCCGATACCCTTTCCTTGTTTGTGGTGATGATCACTATACGAAATATTGTCCAAGACGGGTCGAGGTTACTAAGTTCCTCCAAAGGATTGCAAAACCTCCCACACCTGTTGTTTTGTCTCAACCTTTCCCTTCTCAATAGTAAGCCTAACTGGTCATCCATGACCAACCCTCTCCCTCCACTACTTGTGTACTGGTGATTCTAGAAAGAATGGCATTACATTAAACACTCAAGAGAAAGATTATTCTTCCTCAAAGGAGAAGGTTGATGATATACCACCTTCATTGGTTCAACAACCTCCTTCAACTTCACCTCCCAACGGTCCTCTTCATCTCAAAAGACCGAGTCTCGATACAATTCTTCTCCCTCCCCCAAAGGGTGTTGTTCGAAAGGTCGCCTTCAACCCTCATGCATGTGCTGCTCAGAACTATAGTATTGTAGAAGATTTGGCGCAAGCACCTTCTGCGTTGTCGACTCTCGAAGTCCTCCAAAGTTTCCCTACTCAATCGAAGGCACTGCTAAATTCTATCGGTGGAATTGATCCTACAGATACAAATTTGATAATTTTTTACCTCGAAGATCACATTCCGAGACTCCCCCCTCAACTAGCATTCCAAATACAAGTTGTTGTCTCCGACAAGAACATCTGTAGAAATGTTATTGATGAGGGTGCCTCCACATGTGTAATGTCTTTTTCCTATTGGAAATCCATCGAATCTCCTCCTCTTACGGAATCACATAACACTCTTAAATCCTTCAATGGCTCTGGCTTTAAACCCTATGGTGTACTTCCTTCATTGTTTATTACATTGGAAGGAAAATCGGTCAACATTGAAGTTGAGGTATTTGATGCACCTCTCGATTATAACCTCTTACTTGGCCGCAACTGGATTGATGCAATGCACGCCATTGTGTCTACCCTTTTCCATGTTTTATGTTTTCCACATCAGGGAAAGGTCATCACTGTCGACCAACTAGCCTTTTTCAACTATGACACCCATACTAGCAACGTCCCTTTTATCGCGAAGACACCTCCTGGGTATGAGAACATTGGAGTGGGACTACTTAAAGCTTCCACTCTGATGGGCACATTCTCGATCCCACCTCCTGATGTTCCACCTCCTTTGGTTTCCTTGATCAACATGATTTCCACCTTGGTTCGCCAAACTCACTCGTCTTTCGACCCGTGGATCATACCCGAACTTGGTGATTATCTTCACTACAATGACCAAATGCCTTTAATTCTAGTTGAATCCACATATCATGCCATTCAATCGGCAACCCCTTTCAACCCCTCTCTTGGTGATTCATCTCCTGACCCATTCCACATTGTTTTTCCCATGGACAAGATGATTATGTCAGTTATGTCGATGGAATATACCCCTTGAGATGATGGACATCATCGTTCCATTCTCTTCCTCGAACAACACACCATCGAGAGTTACCAACGGATATCATCCTTATCAACCGTTGCTACCATTTCCTCTATTCCTGAGACATCAAACGATGTGTTATATGAAGGGAACTTAAGTAATATTTCACCCACCATCCCCCTCGACATATCGATTAAACCTGGAGTTGTTTAAAATGTTCACATAGGAGCTTCATTCTCTACTGATGAGGTTGTCACCTATAAATCAATTTTCCAAGAGTTTCATGACATCTTCACTTGGAGCTATGAGGAAATGTTCGGTATTGACCCTGATATTGTTGTACATGAAATCAAGATGTACCTAGGCACTAGACCCATCTGGCAGAGAATTCATCCGGTCCAGCCCCGTAAAGCAGCTGCTATTAAGCTTGAGGTTGAAAAACTTCTTAAATATGGCTTTATTTATCCTATGGCTTTAACTGATTGGGTATCCAATCTCGTTCTAGTTAACAAGAAACAAGGTATGGTCTGTGTCTGCGTTGATTATAGGGATATAAATCAATCTTGTCCTAAAGACAACTTCCCCACCCCCTTCATTGACCATATCATTAACGATTACGCTGGGAGTGAAATCTTCTCTTTAATGGATGGTTTCTCCAGCTATAATCAAATCAAAAAATTTCCCGCAGATCAACACAAAACCACTTTTATTTGTCCTTGGGGCACCTTTGCCTACCGGAAACTACCCTTCAGTTTAAAGAATGTCAGTGCGACTTTTCAACGTGCCATGTATTATACTTTTCACGATATTAAGCACATTGTACAGCCATATCTCAATGACCTACCAGCACATTCCATACATTCTAGTGACCATTCGACACAACTCCGAGCCATTTTCCTTCGTTGTCGGTTCTATCGTATAAGATTAAACCCACACAAATGTGTTTTTTGTGTGGAGTTCGACCGAATTCTAGGTTTTATCATGTCATGCTAGGGTATCAGGGTCAATCCTTTGAAGTTCGAGGTGATCCTCAATCTACCTCCTCCTTCTTCACTTCACCAGCTTCAAAGTTTGCAAGGGAAGGCAAACTTTTTACATCGTTTCATCCCAAACTATGCTCAATTAACGCTCAGTTTTACTCGACTGCTAAAGAAATGTTCTGAGTTCGTATGGGATTCCACTGCCAACAAAGCTTTTGAATCTTTGAAACTGACTTTAACCTGTACCCCATTACTTTTCCCACCCGATTATAGTCGAGATTACTTCCTTTATCTCACTGCTTTCGATGCTACCATCACCATGCTTCTAGTCCAAGAAGATGATTCACACAATGAACATGTCATTTATTATTTGATTCAGAGTCTCATGACTACTGAAGCCAAATACTTACATGCTGAAAAACTGGCCTTGGTAGCTGTTCAAGATGTCCAACATTTTCATCACTATATCTTACTACGAAAGACCACTGTAATTTCCAATTGTAACCCCATGCAAAACATTCTTACACGCCAATTTCTAGGGATAAAATGCTCCAAATGGATAGTAATTCTCCAAGAGTTTAACTTATAATTTGAACACACTAAGTATAAGAAATCCTTGGTGTTTGTCGAACTGATATGTGACCTTCCCTACACTGAGACAAAGAATGTAGCAGTGGATTCTTTACCCGACGAATCCCTTTTTCTGATCAGTTCTGATGACCTTTGGTATGGGGATATCATTATCTATCTCCAAACTCAAACTTTTCGACCTGATTTGTCTAGCACTGATCATCGTCGCATACGTTACCAAGCCCATCAGTACATTATCCTCGGTGACACTCTTTATCATTGTGGGGTTGACTCCATTTTTCGATGATCTCTCACCTATGATGAAGCTGAGAAATATTTGAATGACTGCCACTCTGGAGCATGTGGTGGTCACATGTCTGGGTATGCTACTACCTAGAATATCTTACGAACAAAGCATTTTTGGCCTTCTTTATTCAAATATTGTATTATTTCCATCCAAAAATTCCATGCCTGCCAAAAATACAACAACAAGATAAGATCACAGTTTGCTCCCTTACACCCTGTAGTTTCCGTTGGACCTTTCACAAAATGGGGCATTTATTTCATGAACTGTAACCCTCACTCGACTGGGGGGCATGGATACATTATTGTAGCCATGGATTATTTCACAAAATGGGCTGAGGCGATGCCTACTTTTGACAATACCAGGAAAATTACAGACGTTTTCATATTTAATCATATTATTACTCGATTTGGGATCCCGCAAGCTATCGTTACTGATCACGGTATCCATTTTTGAAACTTTATGATGTCTGAACTTACCAACAAGTTGGGTCTTTGGCACAAAAAACTCAACCCCCTACTATCCATAGTCCAATGGCCAAGTTGAAGCAATAAATAAAATCCATATCACTATGCTTCGTCGGATAATAGGAATCCATAAGACCACCTGGCACACAATGTTGTTTTTGGCATTATAGGCCTATCGGACATCTGTGAAGTCTGCTACAAGATTTACCCCTTTTCAACTAGTCTATGACATTGAATTTGTTCTCACGATTGAATGTGAAATACCATCCTTGAAGCTAGCCATCGAACTTCTCCCAAACACCTCTGCCGAAAAGGAATGTCTATTGTATCTTATGCAATTATATGAGACCCTTCATGATGCCACCCTAGTTATTGAAACCTAGAAGAAACGCGTAAAATCCTAATATGACAAACATGTCAATCTGCATGTTTTCTCTGAGGGAGATCTAGTTCTCCTCTATGAACAAGATTGTGATCTGCTAGGAGCCAGAAAATTCGAAGTTATGTGGCATGGTCCATATATTGTCAAATGAGTGTTAGGGAAGGGAGCTTATGAGTTAGTAGATTATGATGGCATTCCTTTGAATGAACCCAGAAATGGGTTTTACTTGAAGAAGTACTATGCTTAGACTATCTCTGCATGAGTTCTTGCACTTTTACCATACCATACTCTTGTGTGTTACTTTTGTGTGTTTTTCATTATTTGGTTTCAATCCCCAATTGCTTACCTTGCGTTGTGCTTGGTTTCCATATGTCGACGTGTTATCTACCCTATATTGTCTTCACCGATGGTGCTAGCCGTAGTACTCAGAACATAGCTTCTGCTACTTGGGAAATCTATGCACCCACCAACGAACTTATCAATTTACAAGGTGTTTTCCTTGGTCGTGCAACCAATAATATCGCAGAATATAGCGCAGTCATTGAATTATTGACCGTTGTTATCTCACTTTGTATTCATCACTTTGTTGTACGACTTGATTCTCAACTAGTAGTACTCCAATTAAGCAATGTATACACTATCTAAAGTCCTACTTTGTTACGGGTATATCTACGAATTCCCCTCTTGGAACATTATTTTGATTATATTGAAAATCAACACATTCCTAGATGTCTAAATACATTAATTGATGCTCTAGCTAATTATGTGTTAGATAGACATTTGAGAAATTTATAAATCTAATCACACATTACACATTGTATATTAAAGTGAGTAAGCCGGTAGAACCCTCACATATATATATATATATATATATATAATGAAAATGTTTTACAAAAAGTATTTTCCATCCAAGGACCAAAATATCAAAATATAGAGCCCATGGCTCCTACAAAATAACATCACAGATGTCGCTTGAAATAGTATCATGGATGTTTCCCGCGATAACACACTACTGCCCATGCTACCCGACGAAGTAACCGACTAAGTGAGATAGACACTCCTACAGTATGACATTGATAATGCCTTAGTACCTCCTCTATCGACATGTCGGGGATGCCTGTCATCAATCCTTCTAAGTTCTTCTCCATTGCCTCGTAGTCGTCAGCATCCCACCCTACTACCACACGTGCCTCTCCTCACCTTTGAATCGAAGATGTGCCTAGAGGTCGATGCAGCCCTACATCTGCATAGTCAAAAGTATCTGATTAGTCTTTAGATCGAAAACACAAAAAACATCTAATATCCTAAAAAAACCACAAAACATTATAAAGAACAAAATCTTTTTCTTACCTAGATCTCCCCACTGATATCCCTCGGGGAGAGGCGAGTCAGGATCACCCCGAAATTCCAGGACGACATAAGCATAATCATCAATCATCAACATTTTGGGCCTTAACCAGACAAAAAATGCATGATTGTACTTGATAATAGGGCCCGCTACGTGTCGAGCCATAAGGTCACACCACCATTTCATTCTTGGGTCTCGTGGGGCTGGTATTCCCCACTCTACCTGTAGCCAAAAATGAGGGACTCTTTCTAAGAAGAAAGACGCCAAAATGAACCCATACCCAAACTGCTTTAGGTCTCCTCTCTTTCTTTTAGTGAGTTGTGTCTTCATACTTCGGAGCAAACCGTCACACCAATTGAATACTTGAGGTTCCAGACATTCAATGGAATATTGAAAATAACTTTGGAGTGCCATGTGCAGCGACACACTTCCTGCCATCTGTGCAATGGTAAAGAGGATGGTTCTGAGAGTTAGATCTCGCATGCCTCGGATATCCACTTTACCTTTGCACATTTCAGCATCTGATTCACAGTGTCGACGAATATAATCGCTCATCGGTAAGCCACCACCTTGACCCCCTATCAGAGTCACACATGCCCCACAATGAGATAGCCCCATTAGAAAGTAAAATATCCTCAATGTCCAAGGAGAGGACATGAACACCCACGTGAATTACTTGATATTTTTCATCCCACATATGGACCAAGTACTCTAATAGTCTTCGTTGGGCTCTCATGCCCTGGACTTTGTAAAACTTCAATAGAACACATTGTTGAAGAAAATCAATAGTTCCTAGATCATGCAAAGCCATAGAATTGTCATCTTCATGATCACATTCTCTCCATTCCAACATTTTTGCAACCAACACCTGCATGGAAGTAAGAGAGGAAAATTAGCACCCTTATCCAGCCTTTTTGAATTTCTTTTTGGTTCAATGCTTTCTTTTCTTTTTTGGTTTTCGGCCGCCACAATTGAGCTTCAGTTACAGTGTGGGATTTCCATAGGCGAGCCATTGGGAACCTACAAAAATCATTGATTTCTGTAGGGCACGATATTGGCCACATGCGGCGGCCCAGCGCATGCCTACCGACCCAAAAATCGCCCAAAAAATCATTTTTTGACCACCAAAAACAAATTTTAAACCATTGAAAAGGAAGAAGACGAAAGACTTACTGTTTTCACGGAAACCGTTCATTGATTGATCACCTGTGCTCCTTGCAATTGACCGCCGAATTAAGGGGTGAAAAGGGGGTTTTTAGACAAATTCTTGACCAAAAACAAATGAAATGGTAAAAAAGAACTCTTACTCTTATTTATTTCATTTTTTACCCTTTTTCGTAATATTTTATATAATATAAAAGTGTTTGGTTATAAACCCTAAAAACTAATAGTCTCATGAGTTTCTTCTTTCTTGCAAGAAGAAGACTAGTGTCTTAATTAACAGAGTATGGATCTTTGTTCCATAAATTTTTTTCTCTTTGTTACGCATATCAATAATTTTTAGGGTTTTTAGTAAAACCTCAAGGTCACTCTTCGTTCCTTCTTGTGCTCGAAAATTTATGAGAACACAACCGAGTATACTTTTGTCGTCCTTTCGTACTCATCTTGGTAACACAAAAAGTGACACACACGGAGTATCAATTAAGCTCTTTTCATACTCCATAAAAACTAAAAAGATTGTCGAGTGACCTTGTTTTGTTCACGCTCATAAAAGTATTTGAATAAAACGTTCGATGGGCGATAGTTTATCACTTTTTTGGTCCTGTCGAACTATTTTACGAAAAAGGAGCTAAGAGAGTTCTCTTTAAAGTGTTTATCAGACTCTATAAACATGAAAAACTCCTAAGATTTCTATCTTTGGACTTGTTAAACAAACATGGAAAGACCCACATGGGACCAAACCACTCTTTCTTAGGGTTCATTAAAAATACTCTAAGGGACTCGTCTGAAGGATGAACTTACATTGCAAGCATATTTTATCTGACTCAAGCTTGCGTAAAAATAAAGAGGTACTCGCTAGAAATGGCAGGGGGAAATTTAGGAAAGAGATGTGTTTTTGTACCTGTGTTAGTGGCAGTACTAGTCTCTCTTGAACATGACACCCCCTTCATCATTTGAATCTGGGTTGGGAAATCCATTTGTCTCTCATCTGGCCTTCATCAAATTCATATCTTGGGTCGTCTTTGATTCAATGCTACCAATACTAGTGTCGTGTCATTCATATGTTCAAGAGAAGTCCAAACAAGCCCTTCTTTGAGTCAGCCATCTGCATTGTCATTTCCTACCATGTTGGCCTTCCCTGTGTCAGTTTCGAATCATTTTCATACTTTGATCTATCCTTAATCTGTTACTTATTTTGTGTCACTGATGGTGGATACATCAAGGCCCTCCTGTGACGAGTCTTTTTCCTATTGACTTCAACTCATCATCCGAAAACAAGACTTAGAAATCATTTAGTGCCTTAGAGCCTACATGCCTCAATGGAAGGTTTCTTCGCTCTCGACAGTGGATTCACATCATTGGCCCCTGATCGAGAGATTTCATCAATTGTTTTACTTCAACTCATTTATTCACATTTGTTGGATTGTACTAAGATACCTTGGGATTCATTGACATCAATGGTGATTTACCTCACATTTGTTAATGGTTTTCATCAATGACCGGTAATCAAGTGGTTTCTACCATGTTCAACTTCAACACCTGTAATCACATGGTTAGATTCATACTTATGGACGATGGGATTGATGACACTGGATCTCATCTTTTTGGACCAGGTTGCGATGGAGTTTTTATGATTTGAATTGACACACAGATCCACTTTGTGTGTCTCATGGCTATGTCTGAATTTAAACTTTCTAATACATAGATCCATGGTGTATTTCTGGTGGCTATGTAGAATTTCGATGACATGGATCCACAGTGTATAATTGGTGGATATGCCTTGCATTTATGATTTCAATCACTTTTAATATAAGCATGGGAATGCCTACCTCATAAATGGTATAATTCTATGCAAATGCTTGATTGTTTATAGGTTCTTGATTGGTGCACTCCTTGTTTCTGACACACACACGCATTTTACAAAGTATTTCGACTGTCACATGTTCTAGCCTCATACTTTGGGGGGAATTTTGTTACACATTATTTTGGTCACTCTGATGATGACCCCATAGGCATGTATTCAGGCTTCCAAAACAATCTTTCACATGAGGAAAATAGTTGAGTTCTTCCCCTACAAGGCACATTTTTAGAATGACGTCGCAGGCTGATAGTGGTACACAGTGCATAAATTAATGATTTTCATAGGCTTCTCTATACCTAGCCTATTGTACTTCTGCATGTTGTTATATAGGCAAGGTGCGGTGACGCTTGAAGCTAAGAAAATGAAGAAGTTTAAAAAAGTTTCTAGAAGGAGAATCTTATATAATGTGAGGTGGCATCCGTATGGTTGTGATCTTACTATCTTTTCTGATTTGGTGGGATCATTCTCATCCTATTAACCACTTCATCTTCTCCTATATAATAATGGATTTCTCATGAAAAAGGTTAAGCAAGGTCAAGCAGATTGAGCAAAGAATAGACTGAATACTGTGTGAAGAATCCTAATACAATTGATGCTTGAGGCCTCTATTTGTCCATCAAGCCTTGTGTATTATCTTCATGCAAATTCAGAGCAAGTCTATGTGTGTGTTGGAACAAAGGACCACCGAAAGGGAACTTGCAACATCAAGAAAATTTGGTTGTATATTCCACTTTTACTTAATATGATACAGTGGCATGTTTCTTTCCCATAAAATCATTAGTATTTTATTACATGACTCCTTGATCACTTGTTTAGGTTTCCATTGAATCTATAATTGTTTCTTTCACTTTGGTTGGTTTGTGTCATTATAGATCTGATATCACAAGAGCACCGGAGTGAAGCAAGGACAACAGAGATAAAGGGACGTGATATATAAAGGCATGCCATACACTCCTTCTTTGGTGGTAAATTCAATGGTAGAAACCTAGAGAAAGCATCATGCCCTGTCTTGTTTTGTTCTAGATCCAGGTGGATCTAGGGAGATTAGTTTATGTACGCATTCACTGATTTATCCAATAACAGTATGAAGCCTTAATGATAGGATTGGATTTGGCCCTTGATAGGTAAATTAAGTGCATGTGATTTATATGGGACTCTAACTTAGTTGTATCTCAAATAAAGAAGAAATTTGTTGCCAAAAATGAAGGGTTGAAAAGGTATAGGAATTCATTTTGGGACATATTGTCACATAGATTTTAGTTTGGGAAAATACAAACCCAAACACCAAGTGTGTGACACAACTGGTAACACCTATCATTGCCACCTCAATAGATGTCCCCCTTATTTTAGTGAAGGAAAATTCCAACACAAGGGAATATTCCAGGTTTACCCTAGGGGGATTGTGATGGGAGAAGAAAGGAGTTTGAAGAGTACCCCTATAGGTCAAGGTTAAGGGTGAGAATGAGGTTTAGGAAAATATTCTTAGGAGCTGGTGAATGTTTTCCAAAGTTGTGTACCTACAAAATGATGTTATGCCTGCCCAAACAGGACAATATATGATGATATAAGCCTCAAAACCAATGAGGAATCAACAAGAAGCCTTTCATTCCCAAAATTGCAGCAGTATGGAAATATATATCAATAGTAAAGAGACTATGAAAGATGAAAATTAAACCATCCAAATCAAGTGTATGATGTTGGAAAATTAAGCTAGAAATCAGTAGGCAACCTTCCAATGTTTAAACCAAGACTTTGATAGCAAGAGGGTTGTTATTAAGTGTTATCAACAAAGTTTTATACAACCTTATGGATGTAGAAAAAAAATTCTACAACAAAAATTTCTAGCCACTAAAATCAACAAGAAATCCACTCAAACAATAGCCTATACTTAACCTTGATGCGAATGAAATCGATCAAAATCTGATATTTCGGTTAAAGTTGTTTTGATTATCTTAAGAAAATCCAAAATCAATTTTAGGAAAGGGAAATTTTAAATAGCCTAACTTGAGATCAAGGATTATGTGTGTTTTGAATCTTTTCAGAGATTCGATTGAAGTTCAAATTTTTCTCAGTATGATTAATCCCTAAAGGTGTTTCCCAGAAATGCAATAACGACTCCATTTACCCAATAAAGGCACTTGGTATACTATTTTTCCGCGTCCCGCAGGGAGACGCGATCCCCAGATGGAGCCTATGTTGGAACACATATAATCCTAAACTTTTGAGATTTACATACCCCACTTCAGGAAAGTATAATCTTTCCAAAAATGATAACTTAGAAAATAGCTTTCGAATTTTAAATCAAATTCATTTATGGTTAATTAATAATAAGGTGCGCATGATACCCTTCGTTGATGATTTTTTGTTTTTGTTTTGATCGAACGATCCTAATTTCTCCGGAGTTTTGGAGCCACCTAATTGTTAAAGAAGTAAATCATTAAAGGTTGCTATGAATCTTTGTGCTTCGGGTGTTTCGATAAGTCTTAACGATAAATACCCCGAAACTCGAAAGTGCTCGTTCATCACTTTCCCTAAACCTTTAAGAAGACACGAGTCATAATGCACGTGTATCTTTCAATTTTTCCCTGAGCTGACATGTGACACCCATTTCTATTTTTTTTGTTTGAAGATTCATATGATCCCAAATAACACGTGGCACCTCCCTTTTCTCGACACGTCATCTAGAATGGCGTCATCTATGACACGTCACCATGGGATATGACCCTTTAGAAATATAACAAAGAAATAATTCACAAATCATCAAAGTACCAAAATACCGAAGTATTAAACTTAAATTAATTAAGTTAATCATGTTCAAGGGATAATTAATGAATTCACACTTCGGGGTTCGGACGTTTACCCTTAATCGTATCCTAAAATATCTGAAGTCTGAATTTTTGAAACACTTAAAATTAAATATGATTAATTAAGACTTGGAAGCAATTACTGGATAATTAATCACTTCACAGTTTCGGGTTTCGAGGATTTCCAATCAAGCTAAATTTAATGTTCTCGAAGTCCGAACTCCCGAAACACTTGAAGTTAACACATCTTTTAAACACCATTAATAAAGGTTTTAAAAAGTAATTATACGAGGATTAACCTTTGCAGATTTGTGTATTGGGAAATTCTCACTCTGTATCATCTAAAACTCCCGAACACGAACCATTGAATATTAATGGCATTTATGACCAATTAACAGTAATGATTTTTAATGAAGATTTTAGATCACCAGGTACAATTTTCCATTAAAGTTAATAAATTTGTTGTGAGTAAAGCTATACTAGAATCAATGCATCTAATGTGAATAAAAACACTTTGATTTTGAATTCATTTTCACCCTCCGCAAAGTAGCAAGTTTTATCTGAAATAGAAGCTCACACAATTACTCTATAACATGTAACCTCGTTATGTTCTCTGGATATCATGGCACCACGGAAAATGACAAAGAAACTTGATGCAGCTGGTGAAAGTTCAAATCCAAATGCAAACGTTCTATCAGATACCACGCCGTGAGCCATAGACATTGTGAAATCTTGGACACAGGTGTTCGAGGTTTTGGAACATGAGATTATAAACTGCTCAGAATATTCTGGTGATGAAGTAGACGATACTCATGAAGATAAACTCAGATACATAGCTAATTCATAGCTACACAAAATAGCCGCATGTCTGAGACTCGTGCCGTATAACGACATGATAGGCTAGGCCTTGGAGAATATCGACATCCAAACCAGGAGCATCACCAACCACCAGAAAGTTTTCGTTGGGTCATTCTGACCAGAACACCTCTAAGTAATGTATAATCTATCTCCCACTCCTAAATATAATTACAACGCTACATTTGTGTTGGAATTCGAGAAACAGGAATGCATACAATACGACAAGAGTTATCCTGATATAATCAAGTCCTGGTGGGGGCACCTAGAGAAGTTTAGGGTTGACGCTCACGGAATGTATGCCACAGTGTCATTGGAAACTCACATGATTTGCGTAGCCATGATTCTCTGTAGAATGTTTGGGAAGAAGAGTCCTACTCATTTCCCATTGGAATGGGTATCGATTATGCATGAGGTGGCTGAGGGATACACTTTTAATTGGGCCAAAATTTTATCAGACAACTTGGCCAAAGAAATCACTGAATACAAAATGGAGAAATCAAAGGGTCAGCCCGCCCCTTTCTATGTGTATATGTATTTCATGGATGCCATCTTCTTCCTAACTACTTTCTCATTGATGAATTAGAGCTGGACCCCGACCAATGCAAAGCCTATTCACTTTTATCATTCCAAGTTGTGGGAGGAAAAACAAAAATATTTCTTTTATGAAATCTATCACAATGTAGTGGTCCATGTCCATATAGCCTTATATGGTTTCCCACCCCCTCAAATTTTTGACAGAATCATGGGAATCTGGGAAAACTAGAAGATTGGTTCATTGAAGAAAACTTCTCTTATATCAAGGTTTTCAGATGTTCAGTTCCTCCCCATGATCTCTTGAGATTATTACCAGACTGGCTGGTATTCCAAGAAGTATCTTACCGGACAGTAATAGGGGTCATTAGTAAGGAGCTTAAGGAAACCCAGAAAAAGGTGTGCCCTACCTTCCCTCTCCAGTTTGGTATGTTTTCGCTATTGTATTTCGGTCACTCCAAAGTGGAGGTTGCATATTTGGAAGATGTCAAATTGGTTGAAATCGAATTGAAAAGGCACGACCCACACAAAATCGTGGAAAACCACCTGGCCCAATACAACCTGGAAATATATGTGCATGAAAACTCAACACATGATAAAAATTCATGGGAGTTAGGTATTATAAGGAGGTACTTAACATATTCCAAATCTTTTCTCCAGATCGATAGGCTAGTTTCCTCAATTTCCAAAGACATAGGAGAAACAGTTTTCCAAAAATACTACAAGGAGAATCGATAGTCGCACCTCTTGTACAGGAATATACACCTCCAGGTTTTGAACTAGGGAACTCTGCTAAACATGATATTGAGGATACCCCAAAGAGCTCTGAAATTTTGACTCATAAATTAGAAGCTCCATTATCAAGTCCATTAGGCCCTCAGGCAATGACTCAGCTTGAAGCCTTCCTAAAGAAAGGGTAGGATGCATCTATTTCGACACTAGACACACTTGCTACCAACACAATAGAGAAACAACAGTCTATAGAAATCGATACTCCTATTACTTCATTGACACCTTTGCAATCTATTTTCAGAAATCATATTTCCGAAGTCATTTTTGTAGGTGATCTCACCCCAATCATGCTCGAAGAGATGCCTCCTTCGGATTTATTATTTAGCAAGAAAAGGAGGGTCATCGTCAAAAGAGAATCACAACAAAAAGAAGGGGTAATAACCAAAAGGAAAAGGATGTTGTATGACGGAAATAATCACAATGATTCAGAATTCGTGAAGGAAGTTGCAGGTTCATTGGGTGCCTTTGTGTTATAGAAAGATTTGCCTCACCCTATGCAATATTGCATAGAAGAACTTTTTCCATTTCCCCATGCAGACTTATCATCCCTGTTTGTAAATTCGAGAGCTAAAAACACATATTTTTCAACATGTACGCATCTTGTGTACTATACAACATGCGTATACGCGGGATGTACATCGGGATTTGTGCCAAAAAATGAAAATTTATGTTGGGTTTCCATGTCACGACAAGAGATCTATGATCCTTGGCCTTTCATAAACGTTCTGACTCGGCCCTTCAGTTCCATTTTAAGGATATAAATGGGGCAATTCTGAGCTATGGAAAAGAGGAGAAATAATTCAAATTTGAGAGCAAAGTTACTCTGGAGAAATTATTTACTTCATATTGAGTCTACATCCCTTTGTCCTTTAAGTCTGAACACAGTGTTCATCCCCCAAGATCTTCCCTTATTGATTGAGAACCTCATTGTCTCTCTTATATGAGCTTGCCTTTGGTGGAGGATTGAAGTGGTGGAGGCCCAGCTGGAAGGAACTTAGTTTCTAGGTTCCTAACCATGTCAACACAGAACTCTATAATATTTTCACTTCTGCAGATAATTTATTAATAGAAATACTCCTTTCTTGTCCAATTTATATATTGCAAATATTTGAGTTATTATCCATGGGCATATTTGTTATGTATATTAATGGATTATGCTATCTAATGTGCTAACCTTTTATATTATCACCATATAATTGCTTTGCTTGGTTGTTGAGAACTAGTTGCAGGTATATAGCTTTGGGTCAAAGTGCTCAACAGTGGACTTCATCGAACAAATGGATGAGGTAGGCCTCTTTCTTATCTCACTTTCATATTGGTTTATATAGCATGTTTTTGGGATAGAGTTGATTTCTGCAGTCATTTTCATCTATTGTGGTTTACCCTAGTCATAAAGATTTTTTCCCTCGTAACAAAATTGGCGACCATATTGGGGATTGACCTTCTTTCTTACGATTTGGAGTACTTTTCTACTTACATTGCTCTCATTCCTTTTTTTTTTTCTTGTCGTATCATTGCTTGACAACCTTTGTTCACTTTGGGTCTGAGTTTTCAACCTTCTCCCTTTCCTAGCCTTGTTTTTTGAAACATATACATGGTTTTTGGCTTGACATTCGTGTACATACATGAGTTGTACCTCTGCAAGCTACGTAGATACGCTCTGTTTCCTTGAACAATCGCGTACATCAAACTTCTTTGCTTGTTTTCTGGGTCTGGTGGTTGCTAGGTGGGATTTGATGTTTGTTGAGTCTTCTTAGGTCTTTGCAGTGACTGTTGAGTGTCTATGGGATGACAAGAAACCTGTCTGGAGTTGAATTTTTGGGTGGAGTCTTTCTCACCACCTTTTCATTTTGATTGTCCTTGTACATTGGGTTGAGTGTTCTGCTCCTTGGTATTCTTCTTGAGTTATCTCTTTCTATACACAGTAGAGTTTATATATCAAGTTGCTTTTCAGTCCATGCATTTTCATTTTTATTATATTGAAATTACAAAAATATTAGGCATTTTGCATTGCTTGCCATTTTGGTCTTTTGATTCCTTTTCATTAGCTTAGTGCATTTAGTGAAATATTGTATTTTTACTTCAGAATTGCAGAATTGAAATTGAAAATTGCATTTTTTTTAGAAGCATATCATTCATTGAAAATTGAAGTTAGGACTTTGCATTATATTCATATTTACTTTCCTTCCAGAGTCATAACATCATGAGTTTCACTACCATACCTTTTCGAGCAATCACAACCACTAAAATTAACGCTATAATTTAAAATTGATTAGTCATGATTTTATTTTCTATGGTGAACAAACTAGCCTAGGATTTACTGCCTTGGAATAGGATTTTGTGAGTAAACTTATCCAAGGAAATTAAATCAACATATGTTTCTGACAAAGGGAGTGGAGAAATCCATTTTATAATTGGTAATATCAGAAGGCTTTGCTCACACTGGAGTTAATCACGAGGTCGCGTGAGGTTGGTTGAAGGGATATCCCCCAAATACCTTCTTAGCGTCAGAGATATTTATGGGGATATATTCGTATCTGGGGTTCTTTCTAGTGCATTTACCTCCGTGAGAGGCGTTAATTTCAAGGTTTCATGCTTTGCTACCCTACACATACGATGGACCTGACTTACGACTGCTCTCCTATGCATTGGTTATACATTGGTTTCTTAGTTGCTTGACTTAGGTGCCACATAGGTTACTTGCAGGGGTTATTTTGCAGGACCCTGGGTCACATAAGGGTTGGAAAACACACATCCTTTATGGAGGATTACCTCTCTGGGGGGATCTGACCGACTGGTTGTTAAGCCCATGAGGGCCCTTATAACTAATTCTAATACCTTCTATATTTATCAAGGATTCTCAGGCCCCTCTTGGGCGATACATACCTTCGTTAGGGAGGGAGACCACATTCAACCACTTTACCCCGTTTGTGTGCATTTTGGCTGTGTGACTTTTGTTGTGCTCTTTGATTGCTAGTTGGCCTTAGGATTTATTTTTTCATCTTTAGAGTCTTAATTCATCATGGAGTCGGACCAACGTCCCCGCCGGTCCCATCGCTTGTTACATTTACCATCAGGTTTCAAGTCTTTTCCTTATAAAAGGCATAGAGTTATTAAACATGGTACACACACCTCCATCATTCAGACTTGTGATTCTACAAGGTTGAGTATTGAACCTAGTCTTCAGAACACTAGGTGCCCTTCGACTCCCACACATACTATATTTAATGGAACCCCTTTGACTCCTGCAACCACAATGTTTCTAGCACTGGAGGCACCTATCATTACTATGGCTCAACCTATAGTGAATTCTCAATATCTCACCTCAAACCCTTTTGGGTCTCTTGGTCACTTACTAGGCTATAATGTTCAATCCATCCCTATGGCCTCTAGTCTTTTTCCTATGGTATGTCAAACTTTACTTTGCAGTTTTCAAATGCCATCGCAGTTGCTGACCCTAATTCTAGCATTGGGCTTAGGGGCACTAAACCTCCTTATACTCTATTTTCATTTGGTGTTTCTCAAATCCCTCAAACAAATCCTAATATGGGAGGCATTCCTACTTTTAACCCTGGGTCTAATCCTCTTGCTTCTTGGTGGAACAACCAACATGGCAGACAAGCTTCTGCTCAAGTTCTATCCTACACCACTACCTCCTCGGTGTCGATTCTGACCAACATGTTTGACATGAACAATCCACCTCTATCCTCCGGATTTAAACTCAAGGGAGGTCAGTTTCATGCTTTGGGAAACCCCCAACCCGGATCTAATCTGGCTGGGGGGAATTTTTATAACCCCCATCAAAAAATTCCTACTAGAATGATGCCCAACCAACCTTTTATGAATCATCCCGGAGGAGGGTGTTATAATCTCGGATAGGGCCATGGTGCTTATCAGAACCCTGGATGGATTGCAGTTTCCTCAAACATAGTCTTTAACAGGAGCTTAGGGCCAAATGATGCAACCCCATCTCCCTTTTTTGGCCACGCTTAATCTGCCAACCTTGTCTAAGTTGATGAACGACCCTGTGAGTCATGATCCTACATGGCCCCCCATCCCTACCAAGCTTCTTTCGTACATTCCAAAGTTTGAAGGTAAGAATGGCGAGGATCCTAGTGATCACGTTACTACCTTTCACCTATGGTGCTCATCGAATCCCCTTAATGACGATTCTATTCACTCAAGATTATTTCAATGCACCCTCATTGGGGTTTTTGGGAAATGGTATATCGAGCTACCTAAGGGGCATATGGGAAATTTAGTCAGATGGTGTTTGTATTCCTTAACCACTTCCGATGATCGGTTCGTTACGATGTTGTCCAATAACTTTTGTCGACTTTACACCACGACACATGCACTCATATATCGGATCATATCCAGGAGTGGCATAGACAGAAGAGGTTGATTAATACCTCCATACCCCAACCTTTCTTTTAGAATGGTTCCTTAAGTATTTTCACCCTCCTATCTCAAAGGATGTTGCTACATCTAGGGTTACCACTGAGAAATAAGAAATATTTAAAGCCCAACAGTTAGATATTATATACGCTCAGTCTGGGATGTTATACCACATTCTTTTGAATGCACTGCAGTCAACCTATGACCCTAGAAAAAATACCTAACCTCATGTTGATGGAATTGTAGGCTCCTCCAATGTGAAATCTGAAGACTCGGTGACAATCCATTTGAAAGAGTTGTCTCTAAACCAGTCTACAGGAGGGCCAACTTCGTCTGTGTCTTCTAACCCCACTCAATCACTAGATGTAAATTCCGTGCAATCGTCGGCCAACAAAATGGTAACCAACAACCAGGTGGGGATAAGAAGAAAGGATGTAATAATCGTAAGGGTGGGAAAAATGGTAATCAACCCAAGGAAAATGATAATAATGAGAAGACGAATAATAATGCTGGAGAGGGAAAGAGAGAAAGACGTAAGGTGAAATTTTCATGTAAGCTTTGTACAGATGATCACCTTACCCATTTATGCCCCAAAATTGCAGAAGTTGCGAGGCTATTATCTCTACCACCCTCCATGTTGACGAATCCTTTTCCACATAACCAACACATGGACTCGAGCTCCTTAAACGTCGAAAACATGGCTGGTGGGAGTCAAAACCTCCCATTGAAAGATGACAACCATTTGTGTATCAATATGGTCGATGTGAAAGTTAATGTAGCCACTCAATCTCGAGATTATAATTCTTTACAGACTATACCTGGTCTAGAATATCATCCTCCTCCTCCGGAGATAGCTTTACATATTGAAAAACTAGAACCATTGCCTCGTATTCTGAAAGGGGTACTCAATATATATACCCACAATCCAAATGCTAGAGCCACCCAGAATTACTCTATTGTTGAGGACCTGGGTCAAACCCCTTGTGCAATGTCGGCATTGGAGGTACTCTAGATGTGTCCTTCATAGAGGAATGCCTTACTATCTGCATTAGGATCTCTAGAACCCAGTGGCTCAAAATTTATCAAGTTTGACGTCACATATGTGAAGCCTCTCTTGCCTTACCATGTGGCATTCCAAATCCACGTGGGGTACTCAAAGTATACCATAAAATGTGTGGTTGTTGATGAAGGTGCTGCTACATGTGTGATGTCCCTGATCTATTGGAAAGATATTAGTTCTCTGACTCTTTCTAAGTCATCAAACATGTTGACTTCTTTTGACGGTCATTCCTTCTGCCCTCATGGTATTCTCCCTACCTTTCCAGTCCAGTTAGGTCAGAAGATGGTAGAGGTGGAGGTCGAGGTAGTTGATGCGCCTCTCAATTATAACTTGTTACTAGGATGCAATTGGACCTATGCTATGGTCATCATCGTATCGTCTATCTTTTGTACTCTTTTTTTTCCTCATCAAGGGAAGATCTTGATGATCGACTAGTTATCCTTTGCGTACGCTAGTCCCAATGCATCTGTTGGACTGTCGATCCCTGTGATCGGTAATTATCAAATGGAAACTTAGAATATCAGTGTTTGAATGTATTCTTCCCTTATGGGTACTTTCGACTTCAACACCAATTCTCCAAGTTTATGCCATGTCCAGTAGGCTTGTTTCGACAGAGAGGTCCCTCTCTTTCCACACTTCCTATTTTAACGATCCTTGGACCATACCTTCCTCGACCTCGTCTTATGAGGGTCAGTCACATAATGGAATTATATCACCAACCTCTATTAGTCATGTTGGAGAATGGTCGACAACCTTTGTTATTCATGTTGAAGACCAACAACCAGCTGCTGAAATTCATGTTGGGGGCACAAATCTAGTCATTTATAGTCACATTTCACATACATCACCAAACTCTCCTAGTCATAATGGGGATTCATCACCAACCTCTGCCAGTCATGTTGGGAATTCATCACCAACCTATGCAAGTCATGTTGGATATTTTCTACTAGCCTATGCAAGTCATGCTAGGAGAATGTCACCAACCACTGCAAGTCATGCTAGGGGAATTCATATGATTGAGAAGCCTAGACATGTAATATGTAATCCCAAGTTCCTTTGTAGGCTTTGCAAAGGAGGTCACCTTACTCATTTGTGCCCTGCTACTATTGTGGTATAAGAAGTGTGGTCCTTTCCTGGGGGTCATTCAGGTTCTGATTCGTCTTTGGTTTCCCAACCTACTTTGGTTGATACAACGGTCATGCTGATGCAATATTAAACTAACACCCTTATTCCTTTAGAGGATGATGCATCTCTTGACCTTGTTGTCTTGCATCCTTTTCAACCAACGGTCATGCCGATGCAATATTCGATCGACAACACTCTTGTTTTTGGGGGTGATGCACCTCTTAACCTTGTTGTCATGAATCCTATTCAACCTACGGTTGAAGAAGTGGTCGTGCCAATGCAATATTCGATTGATCCCACTCTTATATTGGAGACTGGAAAGCCTAAGGAAGTGACATTGCTGATGCAATATTCGGTCAATCCCACTCTTCTTTTGGAGGGTGATGCATCCTTTGATGATGTCCTTATCATTTCTAGTTCTATACCTTTTGAACACAAGAGAGTTTTTCTCTCCATGAGTACTCTCCCTCCAAGTCCTGAGGAAGTTCCCTTTGATTGGGATGGTCTTGTGGGGTATCCAATGCCCCCTCCTATGTATTTTCTTGTAAGAGACATTACTTGATATATCACAGAGACGATATCCTCTGCTAGTGTTCTATCCTCCTCAACTTGGAGAGATTTTGTTTTTCCCAAGTTTGTGTCAGCACTTCATAAGGTGCTAACCTTTCACAGAAGTCCTGCATGGGAGCCTTGGCCTCTCCCATTATATGTTTCTTAGAACAACATCCCCGAGTCCGATTTAATCTCTTTTTCGACTCGTCTAAAAAGATAAAATATTGTTGAGTGAATTTTTCCATTTCACACTCTTTAATTGGACTTGAAAGGTCGTGAGTCTTAGTTAATCTCTTTTCCGACTCATTTTCAAAAAGAGAAAAGATCACAGAGTGAACTTGTCTCTTTCACACTCATAAATTGGATTTGAAAGGATGTCTATTTGGTACAAGTTTATCACTTTTTCACACCAAGTAGACTAAATGTCATGAAAAAGGACATTTTTGGGCGTTAAGTTGTGATTGCATATCATTCCCTTTCTTACAGTATTGAGCCTATATCTGGTTCTCTCTTTGGGTTACAAACCATTTGCCTCAACAGTTTTTGCATCCTCAACCAAGCAAAGCCTTGTTTATATCCTTCGCAAATTGACACCCTATACCTAGGAGGGAATATTCCCCCAAGTTTCCATCTCCCTCATGCATCTCCTTTCATTGAGAATAGGTATGTTCCATTGCTGGAAATAATTTTTCTTACTTGTGACACTCATTTCCTCCTCTGTATCATAGAATTCATTTGTCTATGAAAAAATAAAAAAATACTGGCAGGAAGGGAGTATCATCTTATATTGGCAGCAGTCGTGTCTCCTTTGAATAGAGAACAAAGTTATTGAGTCCATTTTTCATCATAATTTTGGGTTTAGAATGGCCTTAGGAAGCTAAGCTCATTACAGAGTCTTCTCTATCGACTAGTTACTCTTCAAGTCCCTATGGAGAATATCATTGATGCCTCTTGCATATCATGTTTTCATCATTGATTCTATGCTGCTGGAGTCTTTCGTATGTCTCATGCTCTTGTTCAAAGGAATTCTATCAACCTATGTCGGCCACTTCTCAAAACTCTTGACTTTGCATGTTATTCATACCCTCAGTTTGTCTCAGAGTCACATGACACTGTAGTCCTATCATGCACTCTAGTCCTACTTTCGCCATTGGTAGGTAACCTTGAACCCAATAGTCAACATTTCATCATTGGTCATTGACTGGGTGGTTTCCCTTGTGTTCAACAGAAAAACATCTATTCACACATTGGGATTCGTGTAGTGTCTTGTATGCCATTAGACTTATTGGTGGTTTCCTCGCCTTTGTCAGCAATTTTCCTTATTGGCTGCTATTCAGAGGGTCTTTTTCGTGTACCTCTTTCACTTGTCACATGCGAAAGATGCATAGGGTCATTGGTTCGTGAACATGTTCTTCATATGATTTCCTCCAAATCGTGAAGCTCCTTCTTTGCACCTTGTGCTGACTGATGAGAGATGCCTTAATGCTCTCCTTTCAGTGAGTCTCCTTCCATTGACTTCAACTCATCTATTCTGGAAACAAGACCTAGAGTATTATGAGTAACTTGAGGCTTGTAGTCATTAGTGGTAGGTTCTCTCACCATCAACAGTTGGGAATACATCAATGTCTCCTGATCGATGAATTCTTCAAGTGTTCTACACTGAATCCTTTATTCACACTTGTAAGAATGTATTCGGTGCCTTGATACCTACTTTCATTATTGGTAGGTTGCCTCGTGTTTGTTAATGGTATACCTCAATGATCAGTAATCAAATGATGTCTCATTGTGTTTGACCTCAACTCATTTATTCACATGATGTAGACCTACACCCTTGGTGGATTGTGTATAAGACTTGAAGACATCAGTATGTGGCCGCAACTTTCCTGAGTTATTGCTTCCTTTTCATTGGACTAGTACCTATATGACTTCAGTGATCATGGGAGATCAGATTGTAACTCCATTGTATATAGATATATTCAGATTGATTTTGAGACTGGTTCTACTGGGCCTTGTTCGTGTCTGTGATAGCTTTGGCATGTAGTTGCATTTGTATTTTCCTATTCATAGCCATAGATAGTTGTTTGGTATATTGTCACATGGATATGCAGTGTAATTCTATTGGCATCCATGTATGCAAAGTCAATACAAAATGTAATGAGCAACTAGTTCTTCCAGCTGGTTCCCCATCACTCCACTTCTGGTTTGTTTATAATGTATTTCGGCCATCGCAGATACTCCTCTGACCTCACACATTAGGGGGCATCTGTTATAGCAAGATTTACCTCACCCTATGCAATATTGCACATAAGGCCTTTTTCCATTTCCCCATGCAGACTTATCATCCCTGTTTGTAAATTCTAGAGCTAAAAATACATATTTTTCCACATGTATGCATCTTGCCTACTATAAAAACATGCGTATATGTAGGTTGCACCACTATAGCCCGCGTACATCACGATTTGTGCCAAAAAATAAAAATTAATGTTGATTTTCCATGTCACGATAGAAGATCTATGATCCTTGGCCTTCCATATACTGGAAACATTCTGACTCGACCCTTCAGTTCCATTTTAAGACTATAAATGGGCCAATTCTGAGCTATGGAAAAGAGAAGAAAGAATTAAACTTTGACAGCAAGGTTACTCTGGAGACATTATTTACTTCATATTGAGACTGCATCCCTTTTTCCTTTAAGTCTAAACACAATGTTCAACCCCCAAGCTCTTCCCTTTTTGATTGAGAACCTCATTGTTTCTCTTCTATGAGCTTGCCTTTGGTGGAGGATTGAAGTGGTGGAGGCCCAACTGGAAGGAACTTAGTTTCTCGGTTCTGAACCGTGCCGACACGAAAGTCTATAATATTTTCACTTCTGTTGATCATTTATTAATAGAAATACTCATTTCCCATCCAATTGATATCTTGCAAATATTTGAGTTATTATCCATGGGCGTATTTGTTATTTATATTAATGGATTATGCTATCTAATGTGCTAACATTTTCTTTTGTCACCATATTCTTACTTTTCTTGGTTGTTGAGAACTAGTTGCAGGTATATAGCTTTGGGTCAAAGTTCTCAAGGGTGGACTTCATCGAACGTATGGATGAGGTAGGCCTCTTTCTTATCTCGCTTGCATATTGGTTTATATAGCATTTTTTGGGGATAGAGTTGATTTATGCAATCATTTCCATCTGTTGTGGTTTACCCTATCCATAAAGAGTTTTCCCCTCATAACACTTTGCCAGTGCAAATCAATGGTCAGTGGAGAAATTGGCAGAGCAACTAAGACAAAAGAGCTTATTGGTGGGGCAACTGTAAGATCAAATGTTGACCATGGAACAAAATTTAAAGAATAATATGAACCGTGTCTTTGAACAAATCAGAGCTTATGACCGGCATCAAATTCAATAGTTGGGGGCCAACCTCGAGGAACTCCATCGAAATTCACAGGCCAACAAACGATATGTCACTCAACGTGATGAGTTAATAAGGAAATTGCAAGCCAAATTAGACCTCACTAAAGGTACATCAGTAGATATCTCATCCTTCTAGACTCAAGCACTGGAAATAAATGAAAAACTGGAAATGGCCCAACAGGATATTTTTATGAATGTTGATTCCATCCAGAAGTGATATCAAGTAGTAGACCTTACTCTAAAGGATGTCTATATCAAGGAAAGGGAAGCTCGCTTAGCCCGAGCTAAGTTTCAAGAAGACATCATATTGGCACAGGAAGAAAATATCCTTGATTGTCCTCGGCTTTCCCCTTATGAACAAATAAGAGGTGATATGGCCCTGAAGGTGTGGCAAATGAATTTGACAGAGGGCAAGAGATTAGCCAGGGAAGTAAAGGATGCTTTTCAAGAAGAGTTATCATCTCTAGACAAGAGAATGATTGATTTCAAGAGAAGCAATATCGCGGAGGCTCTGGGGCAAATCGATATTGAAATGAATCAGCTAAACTCCAGAAAGAGCAAAGAGGAAACACTGGCAGCCATTCAGGAAATGAGCCAGATTGACCTCCTTAAAAGAAATAAATGGCTAGTGAACCCAAGTTCACAGTTCCAAGCCTTAGCTCAAGAAGTGAAAAGAATCCAGGAAAGGATACCTCAAGTGGAAAGGAAATTATACACATTCAAGGTGAATGAAACAATTGATCCATCAAAGTTGGTGGTGGAATTTTTAGACAGATGCAACCAATGCATTGAGCATGGGAAAGAAAGCATAGTTGTGAGCAAGTAGGAAAATGTCATTGCATTACTGAACGTGGCTGGAGGGACAAATGACGACAGGACTATAACGACTAAGATATTATTCTAAATTATTAAGAAGACCATAATACAGATGTGTCTAGCCTAAAGGAATGAGGAAAGGAATTGTTTCTTCCATCAAACGAAGAGATAGAAGAGATTTCCAACGAAGCTCATCATTCTCTATGCATTGTTTTCTTATTTCAAATATTTGTTATTTTTTATAAGAAGTCCAACCGTTTTGAGTTGTGATAGCTTTTTATAAATATATAGATCCAATATCTATCATGGTTTGATTCTTTCTGGATGTAATAGAGAAAAATCTCCTTTTTTTGGTATTAATACAAGTGCAGACAGAGATTCCAAATTTTGTTTAGTTTGAGTTGTGTGTTTCTCATGTATTTCCATATCTATGAATTTCCTTATGTAATTCTTGATAAGTGATTGATTGCAATTTAGTATAACAACTACTGTAATCATATTATCTCAGTAATTAGTTCACTGAGCAGTTTTTCCTCTATAATTTCTATAAGTAATACAAGACCTGCAAGCTATTTGAGTTGTTGCATCTTATATCATGTTCAAGGGTGCACTCTTTATCTTCTTCTACTGCAACAAGGTGAGACTCTTCAGTAATTGATGCCTTGATTTTTTTAACAGTTTGTAAGTTTCTCCCACATCATTTGATATTAAAATTAAGACTCGGACATCGAAATACGACCTTTGTACTGTCCTATTATTAATTTCATTAAAGGGCAATTTATTATATAACTGAAGGTAGAAAAAAAAACTCTTTAAAACATTATATTCAAACATTCTTGATGACTAACATTACTCTTTGAGCCTTAAGTTTAATCTCAGGAACAACATAAACAATACATCAATTATGACATATTGCAAGTGAATTTCAATGGTAGAAAAGTGAGCAAAGAGTGACAAAAGAGTGAGTTTGTTGTATCCCCAATGGTTGTAGCTTAATTCTTGTTACAACAACTTACTTACTTGAAAAATCAAGACTCCCTTAAGGCACAAGATATCTTAAAGCATGTAAAACTTAATTTCAAACTTGAACAATTGAATCTCCTTGAAATCACGTTTACCAATGCAACAATATTCAATCTCAAATGCAAAGATTAGTGTCTTTATCTATTGGGTAAGTGGAGTCTCTTGTTTATGAGCTAGGGTTTAACACTCATCTATGGTTGTAATCCATTTTAATCCCTAGAGAAGATAAACCTTAGAAAGGTATTTCTACAAGGGTGTAATACCTTTTACTCCTTGTAGCAATCCTTTAAGCCTTTTCAATAACAATAAAAGAGAAATTCCTTGATGGAGGATGTATGCCCTTATACTCCTCCAGGGGTTTGATAAATTAACCTTGAAATCAAGAACAAATAAACAAAATTACATAATTTCCTTACATTATCCAAGAGATAGCATGCAAAACCCTTACATATCAAATATATTCCACCAAATTTCCAAGAACAAGTATCCAAGAGAAGTCACTAGCCTTTCCTCCACCGTAGACAAGTAAAGCATCCATTTTGCATGAGAGACGAGAGAGAGTGAATTTCCGAAGTAGGGTGAAAATTTCAGCCAAGAGCTATGTAATTATCAAGTGAGTTATGTCTAAAATTAAAATGAGATGGTATCTATTTATATGAGGCCATATAAGCCAATTTTTCCACATAAAAATTTCAACCACAAATTAAAAGAGGGTCAACCCCCTTTATTTTCCTTTACAACTTACAAAAATAAAATTTACATAAAGTAAAACCCTCAAAAGGGTGACATCATGTCCTAGAAGGGTGACACTGAGCCTTTAAGTGAGATATTGGGCCTGTTATCCCCAAATCCTAGGGATAACTAAGGAGATTATGTATTGAGGCCCTTGGTTTGCAGACATGTAGTACCGAGAGATAACTTGACCAACAATGTCCACTTGCACAAACAAAGACTCACCTCGCCAGCACATCTCCAGGTTCATCATGATGGTATCCAACACATCAGTTGGCCTTCAGAAAACATTGGATCTTGCTCCATGAGGTACAAGTCAGGTATTATGGTGAGTGTCATTTCAATATTTGAGGCATTTGAGGTTGTTGCATATATTATTGCTTTGGATTATGTAATGTTTTCTTGGAAATTATTCTCTTTGGCCTATTTCATTTTGGTGGTTAACATTGCACCCTAGTAAGTAGGTCACCCTTGGGAATAGGTTTTCTATTGGGAGGTCCTCTTGACAAGTCATCATGCCATTCCTGACCATACTTGTCACTTTCCACACGTCATCCCCTCACCTCCTTACCTTTTAGTATTTTCGAGTGTACTGACCTAAGAAGGGGTTGTCCCTCATTTTATGGGAACAAGGGGCTGAAGGCCTAGAGGGTTCTGGCTCTCAAAAGATAAAATCCAATCATGAACCTTCTATATGCTCACCCAAGGATTCTGAGGACAATGAAATGTCTCTCATAAGACATTGATGGGACCCGTAAAAAATAACTAATACAAATGTGAACCAAGGAGGAGAATGTGTGGGAACTATTTTTAATGCTTAGGTAGAATCCTCACACATGTTTTCAACTTGGGGAAGCATGATGTGACCAAGGTAGAGTCAAGGTGGGAATGTTTTTCATGCTTAGGTAGAAGCCCCACCTTGGCTTCAACCTGGAAACGCCTTAAAAGAATAAAAGTCAATACATAGGTTTTGAAAAAGGTTGCATTGAAAAATAAGGTGCAACACACCCTCTACAAAGACACCCATAAATGAGACACTACAATCCCATGTATGTCATGAACCCCATGCCCAAGAGTATTTCCCCCATCCATGTCACTCCATCCACATGACATAGAGAAAGTTTGATCCGGATTATTTTCGGCACGAAATGAGAGCGGAGATATAATAAGGAAATGCACAGAGATATCGTGTATATCCAATAATATAACATAAATGTATCAGAGATGCAACCATAAACACAAATATACAATAATACACGATTTCTATTAATGAAAGAAATGTACAGAAACTGTAAAAATACAGAGTGAAAGACTCGCTAGAATGGTGGCAGCTTATCTTTGAGAAGAGATGTGAAGGCTACTCGCATTCGCAAGAACATGGTTACAATGAGGATCCCAAGGCATTTTTACAATAAACAGGAATGCCAATAACCCTATACATCTGAAAACCTAACCCTAGGAGATGAAGCACCAAAAGTCATGTGGGCCCCGTTTGGGTAAGTGAGTACATCAACTTCCCGGGGTCGTAACTTTTGCATATGATCTTTGTTTTAGGCGTGTGATAGCTTGTTGGAAAGGTATTGTCGAGGAGATTCATTTTGGGGGATAAATAATTCCTTTGAATATCATTGAGAACCTTTATCTCTAAAAACTTTCATTTGGTCCCTCAAAATGAACCCGAAAGTTAAAAACTACTAAAAATAGTAAATTGCCAAATTTGACAAAAAACTGTTTTGAGCCAGTTGGAAAAGGCGAGTGGCCACTGATATCCACCTGGATCAATCCTTCCTCCTTAGGAAGTAATGGTATCCATTGCATTGAGTTCTCGGGGAGAGGGAAAAGCGTTCACTAAATCTACATCTTGGTGAGCTGCTTGCCTTTCTGGAGATGTCTCGCTGCTCAGTTTGTGGAAGTCTGTCACGAACCTGTTGAGGCTGAGGCTGTTCAAAAAGTCGAGCTACATGAGAGGACGGTGTGCAGAAGGAATATTTTCACATTTATACAACCTTGTCTACTTGCTTCTGTTGGATAGAAGGTGCTTGGCGTGACGCTGTAGTGGTTGCAGTGTCCTTATGTTCCCATTTTGAACAGATTGTGAAGAAGCTGAATTTTGCAGTATGAGATACTACCTTGCGACACTTTTTAGGTGGAATAGTAGTCAAAACTACCTCTAGTATTATGTAGAGATGACCCCCTAGAGAAACAATGACACTGCGGGGTCAAGACTCATAAACAGTGTGGCGCTTCCACATATATGGTTGTCCCAAGAGAACATCACAGACATCTAGTGGGGAAACATCACATAATACCTCATCCTTGAAGGGTTAGATGCCATATGACAATCGACATTGTTGGCTGACACGAAGATATCATCCTTGGTGAAGCCAGCCGATGTTGTATGGTTGCGGGTGTGGTGTTGTCAACAATCCCAACTATTTGACGACCTCTGCGGAGATGAGGTTCTTTTGGCTTCCACTATCAAAAATAAAATGTAGTGGGGTCCCCTTCACCCACATCTATGAATGAAAAAGGTGCTCCCCCTCTTCAGGATCTATTGGTTCTTCTAGTTGAATTGTTGCGGTCACGACAATAGTAGTGGGGTCTGCGTCAATGATCTATCCTTTACCAGTATTTTCAAAATCAGATTATGAATCAGGGTTCGACTCCTTGTCCTTGATATCGTCCACCAATGACTATTTTGAGCGACATTCATCAGTGTTGTGCTAGGGGCTTTTGTGGAAATCGCACCATTTTCCAGTGTCCTTCTTTGTCTTCCTGTGACCCTTCTTTTCATGTGTCTTGGATTGGTTTTTGAGAGAATGTTTGTTAGGGATGTCTTTGTCATACTTTGGTTGTTACGGAGTTGCAGAACAAAAATATTGTTTGTTCTGGTGCTTAAATTTCTACTCAATTTTAACAGCATATTGATAGGAAGCACTGAGTGATGACATGTCCAGAAAATCCATTTCAGTTTGGATGTATCTGTGTATGGCCCCACAGTATTTCAGAACCAAATGTCATTCGGATTCTTTGATACCTAGCTTGGTGCACAAGGTATGGAAGGTATTGGTGAACTCCATAACTACTTGGCCCCTCTCTTTCCGCAGTGTGGTCCATCTCATGTACTAGTCCTCATAGTTGCCAATAGGGTAATATTGTTCCTTTACCACATCCACAAAAAAATCCCAAGTGGGATCGACCCCATATATTTCAGACTCCTCTGTGGAACTCTGTTCCCAATAAGTTTCCCACCAATGTTTGACATGGGGGAGATCTTTAAGGAGTGTGAAGGTGATCTTTTCTTTGTTGAAAAATTTGTGAACAGAGAAATAACCTTCTAGCAGATTTAACCAATTGTCTAGGGCTTCTGCATCTATCTTTCCTTCAAATACAAGAATATCAAAATTAACTTGTACCTTGAAAGGAGAGGTGCTTTATGAAGATGCACCTGTTTCTATCGATAGGCATTGAAGGATGTGGGAAAAATTCTCCATCATTTCATCCCTCTATCGCGTGAGAGCTTGCTCAAGCAACAGACTGATAGGATCGCTTGCTCCATCATTTTTATTTTCTTCTACCATTGAGGGTTTATTGGGTGTGCGATAGTGATTATCCTAAAGAGAGACAAGCTCGAGACCCAAATTTCTATACTCAGACCTCGTCGGGGACATGCACTAAAAAAAATGCCCAAGAACAACCTGCTCTGATACCACTGATCCAGATTATTTTCGACACGAAATGAGAGCAGAGATATAATAAGGAAATGCACAAAGATATCACGTATATCAAATAAAATAATAGAAATGTATCATATATGCAACTATAAACACAGATATACAATAATACATGATTTCTATTAATGAAATAAATGTACAAAGACTGTAAAAATACAGAGTGAAAGACTCGCTAGAATGGTGGCAGCTTATCTCTGAGAAGAGATGTGATGGTTACTCGCATTCACAAGAAGATGGTTACAATGAGGCTCCCAAAGTATTTTTACAATAAATAGGAATTCCAAAAACCCTAGACATCCAAAAACCTAACCCTAGGAGATGAAGCACCAAAAGTCATGTGGGCCCCGTTTGGGTAAGTGAGTACATCAACTTCCCGAGGTCGTAACTTTTTCATACGATCTTCGTTTTAGGCGTGTGATAGCTCGTTGGAAAGGTATTGTAGAGGATATTAATTTTGGGGGATCAAGCATGCCTTTTTTTTTAATCATTGAGAACCTTGATCTCGAAAAACCTTCATTTGGGCCCTCAAAATGGCCCCAGAAGTTAAAAACTACTAAAAATAGTAAATTGCCAAATTTGCCAGAAAACTATTTTGAGCTAGTCGGAAAAGGTGGGTGGCCACCGATATCCACCTGAATCAAATTTCCACTTGGGAAACATTCCTAAACTTGAGTTATGACTCACCCAATAGGTCACTTTGTCAACCGTCCCATACCTAAACTAGGAAAATTGCATAGTGTCTTTGAGAACTTGTTTATTTTGATGATGAGGTTTGAATGTGCATGCTTAAATCAACATTTTATTGATTTAATTTACTCATCATGATGAATTTGACTTGAGATCCTTGGAGGGCATATTCATTGTCTTTGCAGGACCTAGTTGGTGGACAATTTTTGAAGAACAAGCCTAGTTTGGGATTCCTTGGGGCTTGAATCCCACAGGTTTGATACCATGTCACACACACCAGGTGAAAATGGTAGCCTTTGGAGGCTTGAGATATTCCTTTGAGAAACTCACCCATGCCCCTACTATCCCAACGTTTTTCCTTTGGAGGCCAAAACATCACATTTGAGGGCTTGATGTCATGCATGGGTTAGGGTTTGGTGGTGATGAGGACACATGGCATGATTTTGAGGAAGAATTTCCTTTAATTGATGGAGAAGGTCTTATCACCTTGGAATAATTTATTTGGAGTCCCAACGTTTCAACCCCAACCTCAACGACTTACCAAAGATGCCAAAACGTTTCCCAAAAAGGGTGACGTCATGCTTTTTCTAAGGTTTCTATTGTGCAAAATCAAATTTTAAATTGTAAAGGGGAAAATTAAGGTTTTTTTTCCCCTTACTTAGTGGTTTACCCTAATTTATGTGGACAAACTATGTTTTATAGGATTTGTATAAATAGAGATCATCTCTATTTCATTTTCAACATATCTCTCCCATTGTGAGAAGACATATTGGATGAAAGTTTCGCTATACTTGAGCATTTTTGGTATCTCTATCTATTGAAAATGATTTTTGGTACATATCTTGATGAATGGATGAGCTAATGTGGTGTGCACCTCTTGGAGACTCTTGTTATTTCTTATGGATGGTTTGTCTTGGTGAAACTAGGGTTTGATCTTGCAACTTTCTTGGTTTTGGTAAGGAAAATATGCATTCTTCTTGTTCATTTCATGACATTGTTGATTAAAACCCTAGGAGTAGTATAATTTCATACAACCTCCATAAATTTCTCTTCATTTGTTAGTTTACAAGTCTTTTATTGCAAGGTATCTTGGAGGAGTACAAGGGTGTACACTGTACACCCTCCTTGATCTACCTTGAGTTTGGTTTGCATGCCCTAGGGAGTAAGAGGGTTTACACCTATAGGGATATTGTTGATATAACTTGTGTTTTAAAGACTCCATTTACCCATTTTTTAAAGTCACTAATCCAAATTTTGCATTGGATAAATAAATTGTTTTCCTTGGTAAACGTGATTTAGTGAGATATTGATCATGTTCAAGTTGGGAACTTTTTGTGATGCTTTGAGGTTGATAAAGCCTATAGGAAATATTATTCTACTTGGTATATTAGGAGATACAACTAAATTAAAGCTACAACCATTAGGGATGCAACAAATTATTCTCTTTTTTTATTCATAACTCACAATTCAACTGTCAGAACTTGCTAATTTTACCCCTATAATCTACTAGTCCTAGTGCATATTTTGGGTGGATTCTTTTTTTATTTTTGGTGGCTGTTTTTTCTATTGTAAAAAATCATTGGCTAAAAGCATACGGATACAATTATATATGTTCAGTACTTGTTTCTTACAGTCTTGCTTGATTTCTAAAGTCTTGTGCTTTTATACTAGAGTTATACTAGTGTTTAGGTAGCTTACGTCTTGCATCATTTGTTATACTTTTTGTATCTTGTTTAGAAGATATAATGATCATTTGTTTGCTGATATATTTATTTGTTGACTTATGCAAATAGGGACAACAATATTAACTTTCTTTTCCACTTAACATATAGTTTGTATACTTGTTTTTTCTTGTGTCTCGGGCAGGTACTATTATCATTCGTAGGTACTCAAACTTCTTGGAAACCATTGACCACTATTGAGACTCATTTCCAAGCCACTTTCCATTTATAAAATTGACCTATAGGGGCACCCATTCATAAGTATCAATTTCCTTCTCATTCCCCCTAGGGTCACTCGAGATTCCCCCCTTGAGGTGATCATTTCACCTCTAAAGTGATGGGAGTACCTATATGAGGTGACAGTGGGTAGGTATTCTCCTAGTTGTCACCATCTTGTGGTTTGGGTCAAGATTTTCCCAACCTACAATTTGTTCAATAACATTTTGGCACCATTGATGGGGAGGATTTTGAATCCTCTTTCGTGCCCTAACGACACTTTGTAAAGATTCCATCCCAAAGAATCTACCCCTAGCTTTCTTGGAGACTCCAATTGAAGGACATCCCCATTCCACCTTTGATGAGATATTCTTGAAGCTCATATGTCAACTCCACCTTCCCAAAATATGTTTTCCCTGAATACTTTTCCCTTGGGGAGATTTAAACCTTCTAATTTCTATCGAAGAAGGCCTCCTCTCAAGTCTCCCATTGTCAAAACCCTTTTTTATGGTACCCTTCCCCTTGCTCCTGGCTCACCCTTGTGAAAAATACCTTTATAAACCTCTGTACATGGACACCATCGTTGGATACCCCAACACAATGCGGAAAGAGTCTCACAAATTGTTTCCAAAGTTTCCAGGAAACAATGTGATCACTACTGATGATCATATCTACGCCATAGGCCGAGACATGGAAAATGAAGAAGTGGAACATGAGGATGTAGAAATGAAGCTACTAGCCTCATAGTTGTTTGCAGATGCTTGGAGATGGTTCCAAGGGATTTCTGATAATCACATTGAATCTTATGAAGACTTCACTAAGTTATTCAAGAATAGATAGACAAGGAAGAAAGACAAAAAAATGCTTGTAACACAGTTCAATCAAATAAATAAGAAGGAGAATGAAATAGTGAGTGAATTTGACAATAGGTTTGACAAGTTATACAGCCAAATATCATCAAACCTACTCCCTATAGATGAAATTGTTTGTCTCATTTACATGAATGCATTCTATGGGAAATTTTATTTCATTCTGAAATACAAGAAGCCCACCACATTGGCACAAGACAAAGAGTTCAATGCAGAGATTTAAGAGAACCTCCTTGACTCAAAGGTTGATCCTTTTTAATATCCCCATGCCAAGGAAGAGACAAAGACTAAGGCTTCCAGTAGCAGTGCTCCTGATCCAATTTCCTTCTTGACACACAAGATAGATCAAATGAGTACTCAATTTTTCGAGGCGTAGAATCAAATCATGGGCTGACTAACCACTATGGAAAGAAATCAATTTGCCTCTAGAACTGAGTTTTCTAGACAATATAGAGAATCCACAGGTTGGAAACCAAGGCCTCAACAAGAGGCAAAGGCACGTGATACATTGAACCCAGTTGGAATAGTTAACATAGAGAAGACACCGTGGTGTTCTCCATGTCAGGAACCTCACAGAGAGGATGAATTTCCTTGACAATATGAAGACTATACTGACAGTATGAACTTCATGGATATGATATGTAACTTCCAAGAGGGAGAGGTCACATAGGAACATATTAGCGAGGCCAACATACCAAGAGAAAGAGAGGGAAGACTCTGAGTGTTAAATCAGTTGACAGATGATAAGAGAAAGGAACTAAGGAAGAGGTAATTTTTGACATACACTAGAAGAAATAAACCTCAAGTTCCTCCATCACAACCTTCCACTTTCCCTTATCCACAAAGAAATTTATCCTCTTCCATCTACAGAGAAGGTGTTCCCACCATGCCCACCTCCAGTACATGATTTTCCTCCAAATCGAACTCCAAAAAATGAGATTCAATTGAAGATAGACGTTGCAACCATGTTGGGGAAGTTTAATATGACAGTCCCCGTAACATAAATGTGCAAAATTCCTTCTGTGAGGAGGGAAATCTTGAACTTGTTACAGGTACCAACTGAGAAGGAGGATCCTCCAATCATTTTGAACACCATGCATATTGATCGGAAAAGGGACAACAACCCAACTTTCTATCTTTCCTTGGGCATGAATGGCCTCTGCCTAAACAACTATATGTTGGATTCTAGGGCCTCAACCAATGTCATGTATTTGAAGATGATAGAAAAAATTGTCTTGAAGATGACCCGACCATATGGAAATGTGTGTGGCATCTATTCTAATAGGGTCAAGGTTTAGGGACTATGTGAGAACGTTGAGGTCTTCCTGATTAATTTTCCGCATATCAACCTCCTTATGAACATAGTGGTGATTGATGTCTCAGATGCTTGGGGGATGCTCTTATGAAGGAGTTGGTTTGCTTCCCTTGGAGGTTTCCTAGCATGGATCTTACCCATGCATACATTCCCATGGGGGATTTCACCTTTGAGGTATTATATGGTTGAGAGTGGGCCGAAAAACATGTGATGGACCCCAATGGTCCTGATTATACAAGTGAGGGTGAGTTTGATGAGGTTCTAAACACCATTAAGTATGATCCATGAGACTTACCTTTCATGAAAGAGGACTGCATAGATACACTACTCCCAAGGACAAATGAATACAAATAAAATCTTGTGAAGTTCCAAGGGAAAGAGCCAGATTCGATCCAGATATTGAAGAAAGAAGATAATAAGGAAAAGACTATGAATAATTCATCAGAAGTGCAGTCAACACATGACATCTTTCCTATCCTTACATCAAGAATATAACTTAGATCAACTATAGTGAAGGAAGTCTTGTGTTCATGTGGAATAAGAATAAGGGGGAGCCTAAATATGACCAAAAGGATAATATCGCTTGTCTTGGCCCTTACATCATCAAGAAGAAGTCTAAGGAAGAGAAGTATTATTTGACATCTTTGGAGAGGAGAAATATTCCATTACTAGTGGATGGGTCTCTTCTCCGGATCTACATTCAAGGCACTTGAATTCTTCAAGGCCCGATCCCTAGGTAAGTAGGTAGGTCATTTTGATTTCTTTCATTTTCATATTGATTGCTTATGATAGTTTAGCTGCATTTCATATTTCATTTTTCTCTACTTGCATATTGATTTCATTTTTATCTTATATTTATAAAAAGAAATTAAAAACAATTTATTTTCTAGATTAGTTGTCATTTTTTTTGTTTTGACATATATGGACGAAGGGTGATAGAACCGCTCTGGATTTTGAAGTTTTATACTTCATTGTAGGAGAAATTCCACCAAGATATGCTTTGGTTCTCATGCACTCTAGGACGAGTACAAGTCCCAAAGTAGAAGCCATATGTTATCCCCAAATCCTAGGGATAACTAAGGAGATGATGTCTTGAGGCTCTCAGATTGTTGACATGGAGTACCGAGAGACATCTTGACCAATTGTTTCCACTTGCACAGACATAGACCCACCTCGCCACCACAATTCCAGGATCATCACGATGATATCCACCACATTAGATGGACTTCAAAAGACATTAGATATTGCTCCATGAGGTACAAGTCAAGTATTATGGTGATTTTCATTTCAATATTTGAGGCATTTGAGTTTGTTGCATCTATTACTGATTTGGATTATGTAACATTTTCTTGGACATTATGCTTTTTGCCCTGTTTCACTTTGGTGGTTGACATTGCACCCTAGTAAGTGGGTCAAACTTGGGGATAGGTTTGCTACTGGAAGGTCCTCTTGATTATTCATCGTGCCATTCTTGACCATACTTGTAACTTTACACACTTCATCCCCTCATATCCTTACCTTTTTTTGTTTTCGGGTGCACTGACCCAAGAAGGGGTTATCCCTCATTTCATGCGAAGAAGGGGCTAAAGGCCCAGAGGATTGTAGCTAGAAAAAGATGCATGCCAATCATGAAACTGATGGGACATGTGAAAAATAACTAATACAAATGCCAACCAAGGAGGAGCCGCATGTGGGCACTATTTTTAATGATTAGGTAGAATCCCCACACATGTTTTCAACTTGGGGAAGCATGATGTGACCAGGGTAGAGTCAAGGTGGGTAGTGTTTTTCATACTTAGGTAGAAGCCCCACCTTGGATTCAACCTGAAAATATCTTAAAAGAATAAAATGAAATAAATGGGCTTAGAAAAATTTTGTATTGAAAATGAAGGTGCAACACACCCTCTATAAAGGCACCCATAAATGATGATGACTCTGTGTTTTGACCATTTTTTCCTTTGTCCAAGTCTCTTTTTGCACATGGAAATCATACACTTCATACCTCTAATAGCCCTTTTTGAAGGTATTATCGGGATTCTTGTATCAATTTTCTATGGATCAACATAAGGTATGTGTAATATTCATTTTGATAATTTTATGACGAGCTTATCCTTAATCGAATGCGTGCAATCCATTAACACTTGTATTTTGATTGAAACAGATCGAAAATGCAATCCAACCCTCAATTCGGCCCGTGATCCGACCCTCGATCCAACCCTCGATACGAAACTCAAAGAACAATGAGTTGTGGGTTGGTATATCGGTGGGATCTTCCTGGCAAATTTTTAACATGGGTTTCATACCTATTCAAACCCTCTAGCTATGGGAATCATTACATTTGATTCGAACAGTTGCGTTCGACCTCTATTTTAAGCACATTAGTTGCTAGAAGATGTTGTATGTTATTAGTTTTTAATGATATTCTATTGTAGGAGAGTGTCAACCCTTTTAGTGGTCGACCTCTTAGTTGTATCTAAACTCTATAAGTATTATATGTCTCTCAGGACGAGAAAAATGGTAATATAACTACTATCTTGAATTTGCCTCTGTAAATCAATTATGGTGTTACTACAAGTGATACATTGAGATTGTGACTGTCTATTGAGCTGGAGTAGTACCACAACTACTTAGGGGGACCACCAAGTGGTCTGTGTGTTTTGTTTACTTGTTGTATATTCACATTTACACATCTAACTCTCTTGTCCAGGTTTCTTTTTTAAGTTGTGTTTCCTTATTTCATTTACATGTTACTTGCAATCTTCCATATCTAGACATCTAATTGTGTATTCCATGATATATAACTCTTTTAGGCATGTTATCTACTTAGGTTGTGTTTCATTGACATGTATGTGCTCATGATCATCTAACTGTTCATATATATACATATCTCTCTTTTCCCATTTACATAAGTTCTAATCTACTTTGCAGATTGGTCATCTAGACAGTGTACATAACAATCATCTATGATTCATTAAGCTATGGTTTAAATTAATCCCTATAGGATTGCATATATTATTATCTATGTTGTAGAATATTTCTAGTCTCATTATGATAGGACAGTTTCCAATTTCGAGTCTCTTTTGAATAATGTTTATAGGTTATGTTAATTACAAGAATATGTATTTAATCAATTGATATTTCTTTAATGGTGAGGTTTTCTTTAGAGCGTTTTATCTCTACTTTACACATCTCTGTAGAAGTCAATATTGCATGCATTCCATTTGAAGGATCAATAGTGTTAAATTTTCATTGTGATATAATTATCCGTCGTAGACACAACCATTATATTTAAATGTCATCGTGATGATTTTTTCTTTCAGCTAGTGAGATTAGTGGTTTATTTTCTATAGAATAAAAGTAATTGTGAGTTCTTGAAAAGATGCTTTAAAAATAGAATTCACTTCGAAGAGTTTCTTTTGAAAGCTAGCTTGTTTTTATTCAAGAATTGCTTACTTAGAATAATGAGCTCACCATTCATAGCTATAAATTACTCTATAAATTTAAAATAAGGCTCATTGTCTAAACAGAGTTCAGTTTGTTTATAATCTTCTTCTAAAATAGAATTGTAAATTGAAGATAAAGTATTGATCCCTGGGATAAACCTTCTTCTTGCCTAGCTAATTCCACTTTCCAAACATCGCAAGCAGTTAACCCTTTCTCTACCTTGACTCATACTATGTCACAACACTAAGTTTACTTACCTTGGTGGATAATTCAATTGAGGGAAATTAAGGTATACAGTTTACCCATAATTTTTGGCGTCATTGTCAAGGAGTTGTCCAAAGGTAGAAAACAATTAGGAAGTAGATTATTTATGAACATTAGTGCTAGTTTGGTGGTAGTGGAACATTAAGACAAGAGGTAAGAACCTTCGCATCTGTTATAGCAGGTTTCCCCAAACCCAATGGTAGTTTTATTTATTTTTTTCTTTCATGAACAAAACTAGGGATCCAAAGGGTAGATATATTAAAACCAATCCAAAATATCCAACCAAAGTTCCTTCTAACCTTTTTGGAGGAAGAAATACTCCATCTATAAATTCTGCAGAATGGTATCAGAAAGTATAAGTAGGAGATAGCTCAACCCAAAAATCTAAAAAAGTTTCATAAGAGACAAAAACTGAGGAAACCATAGAACATAAAATTGAGACACCAACAATAGAAGGATAGTAGGTAAAACCACTCGAACCTTCCAATTTCTCATCATCAAAACCAACCAACACAATTTTTTCCTTTTTACCACCATCAACAGATTCAAACTTTGTAGATAGCATTGACCCTGAACAGGTGAATTCCCTCTTTGGAGGTTCAACAAATTTATTTGTGTCACAAGTTGAAACAACAACTTCTAAACCAAAGTTTCAATAGGCTCAAGCAAAGTCCCTGAAATCCAAATAGTAGACAATTCTTCCCATCGGAGAAATATCTCTCCTAAAAAAAAATGTTGGAACGTCTCATTATCTCCAAGAATAAAACCATTACGGTATTCTCTTTTTGGGAATTAGATCAATATGCATGACCATGAGGACCATAATCATGTGAGAAATGATGAGGGAGAAGAGGTAGGAAACCAAAAAGAAACCACTTTTGGGTTTCCAATTTTGGATACCATGCCAAATGTTAATATGAATAACATTCCACCTTCTTCACTACCTACCTTTTATGGTAAGAGTAGTGAGGATCCAAAAACCTTCCTGTTTGAATTTGACATCTTGTGCAGAAGTTATAACTACTTGCAAGATGCTAAAAAATTAAAACTATTCCCTATGACTCTCAAAGATTTTGCACTTAGATGGTTCATGGGATTAAAGGAGTCTAGTATCAGATCTTGGGAATATATGAAGACCATATTCCTTAGGAAATACCAAGACTATTGAAAATCTAAATATTCTCAAAATGATATCTTTAAAATTCAACAATTAGAAGACAAGAGTCTTGAAGATTACATGGAACGATTCGCCTATACTTCACAAAAATCAAAATATAATAACATTCCAGACGATGCAATAAGAACCCTTTTTATTAAAGGAATCTTGGAAGAATATCTGGAAACAATTAATCTTGTAGCATTAGGATATGTCTCTCGTTAACCATTTGCTGAGATTTGTGAGATGTGTAGAAACTACTCAAGAAGCAGGGCTAAAACTGGAAAGGGTGTTCGAGACCCCTATAGTAGAAACTCAAAAGGAGTTAGTTTTGGTTAGGTTACAAGGATGGAAATAGGAAACATGTTAGAGAAATTTAAAAATTATATTTTAAGTATAATAGGTTCCCAATTCGACACTTTAAATATTAAGAAAAAACAGGAGGAAAAGAATGTTGCGATGTGCATATTTTTTTCGAGGTGCAGGAAAAAATTCAGCCTGTGGCTTCTGTACTGAATATCATCTAGCTGAAATATTCCCATCACTACCTGGTTTATTAGCCATTTATAAAAGTGGGGATCCTGGGGAATCTTCTTATGCACCTAGAAGGCCATGGAAACCTAAGAGTCAACCTATGTACTAGGATCCACCACCTCAAGATCCACCTTATTACCAACAACCACAATAGTGGAACTTACCAAATTGGCAAAACTGATCTCGACAATATGCTTCACACCATCCTTGGATACAAGGATGGAGGGGAGGACATACCTAGGGAAACACTCAAATTCCACATGTTCCTATGCCCACTCATCCTTATCCACAATTTCCACCAAATATTCAACAACTTTTTCAGGTTTTGTCCCTCCACCTTAACCTCCTATTCTACAACAACCTCAGTAATTTCAAAATGAAAATTCCCCAAGACCAACATTATTACCAACACAACCAGTTCCTAACCCAAAAAATAAACCAACTCAACCTCTTCATAATGTTGAGTTGAAAACTTTTCCAACACATGTTATTTCTCTTGTTCCATTACACAAGATTCAACTAAGGTCAAGGAAAGTTTTGAGTAAACAAAAACCTTCAGTAGTCATTCATGAGGAGAACGAAGATGAAACTCCCGACCAGCCAACAGATGAAACTAAATGGGAAGATGTTATTATTCCTAAATATCAAGAACAAAATCCTCCCCAAAGTGAATCCTTGACAACTACAAAAGTTCCTCTTTATCCGTAGAGATTAGCAATCGAAAAACCAATGATTCAAACAGAATTTGACATTATAAATGAATTAAAAAATATTTGTGTCAAAATTTCCCTGATACAATAAATAAAGGATATCCCAATTTATAGTAAGTTAATTAAGGAATTGTGTATCAAAAATCCAGGTAGAAAGTAGAAAAATCCTCCAACAGTGAAATTGGTAGGAGGGTTGTCTGAATACATATCAGAGCATCCTAGGGTCACGAAGTATGCAAACCCAGGGAATCCAATAGTAACCATAACCATTAATAATATTCCCATTGGAAATAATCTCATAGACCTAGGGGCATCCATTGATGTTATGACTATCACTACCTTAGAACAGTTATAGTTTAAACACTTCCTTTGAACTACCCCAACTATTTTGGAATTGTCAGATAAAATGAAAGTTATACCTCAGGGGATATTGGATGATATCACAGTCGCATTAGCATCATGGGAATATCCAGTAGACTTTCGTGTCATCCATTCAAAGGATCCTACTAAAGGCCATCATGTTATCCTTGGAATACCTTGGTTAGACACTACCAATGCATTCATTGGATGTCGAGAAGGTGAGATGACTATCTCTAATGGACTTTCTATGAAGAAACTTATGATATATCCATTAGCTCAGCCTATTGTAGAAACTCTATGGTGGATTGAATGTCCATATGAGAATGAAAGCTGGGAAGAACCTATATTTCCTAGTGATCACTCATGGGCACTTCAAGAGAAAACAATAGAGAATGTGTTAAATCAATTCATTTATGCAATCACATGTGTTTATTTTCCTCAATCTTTCTCTCAATTTGATTATATGTTTGGTGAATAATTTCAAGAATATTTGGACCCATCAACTATTTCTCCAACATATTTTATCTTATCAAACCTAGAGGTTACTAGTACAATCCATCCAGATATCTGAGTGGGTGAGTAAAGTATCCTAATAAAAGAGTAGAAAGAAGGTATAATTAGCAGTTAACCATGGAAACATCAATATAACTTCAAATGGAAGAAAGTGAGTAGGGACTATAGATACCTTTGTGTTATTTTCCAATGGTACCATCCACCACACATTAAAAATGCTTGAATGTACCATATCTTTAGATTGGATACTCCCACTTAAGTATCCCTTACATAAAGACAATCTATACAAATAATACATAAAAAAAAATCATCCTCCAACTTAAATACCATGCAAGTCTGTAAAAGTATTTTCATAACTGCCTCCCCATATTCCTGCCAAAAAAAACAACATTCATATACATATCTTAAAGATGGTGGTAAGGACCAGTATCTGATGTAAAAATGGTGTAAGAGGCTAACCCGTCGGGATACTAAACAGGTATGTTGGCAGTGGGTACCGGCCTATGGTATGACTAGGTAAACCCGTTAGAGTACTGAACATGCTTGCTAGAAGCGGGGCATTCTACCTAGAGAGGGTAATGATTTGAAAACAATATATAAAGTTCAATTTATAATTTTAAAAAATTATCCTAATGTACGACACTACTTGTAGGCGGGGCTGAAAAGAAGTATGCATAGTTAAGCAAAGGTAAATGAACTCCATTAATATTCTATTGGGGACTAACTTGAAGATGATCTTAAGACTCTCTTTCCTAACTCTTCTTAACTATATGTAATATGTTTTGTCTTACAGGTGAGGCCATGTTCTTAACCACTTTTGTCAAGCTAATATGTGAAATTTATCTATACACTTGGAAGCTACAAATCTTAGGATATTGGATGGATTGACCGGTTTCCTATATATTTGATTGTGAAATGTCACAATACTTATGAGTGGGGGAGGGGTTTCATGAGCTACAAATTTTTCATTTGTATAGAAAGTCTATGAGAAGAGGAAGTAGTATTTATGTCAATTTTTGTCTTACTGTTTTTTGCAATATCTCAGGCTATTGTGTCATCAATCATTCATATTGGCATGTTATTAACCTTATATTGTTGGCATAATTTTGTAAAATCTTAAGGGTATGGATGATAAGCCCATTTTACATCATAATTTACATTTTTGGGCCTCTTCTTATGTCTAATACAGGGGAGGACTGATTAAACTAAATTATTCTTCATGGCAGTTATAGTCCAATGACAAAGGAAATTGAGATGGATACTACAATAATATCCACCCTCTTGTTCACCATGGCAGCCAAGAATCTTCTAATCCTAGCAATCTAGGCGAATACATTCTTACCATGATATAATTTTCACCAGATGGAAGACCGAGTAGAGTGTCGGATGGAGTGTCGGATGAGGTATTGCATGAAGTGTTGTAACTACGAATGCAATTATTAATGCTTCAGTTCAGGTATACTCTCAGAAATCCAATTACATTTGTCAACTGGTTAATTAAACATGCTAAAAATGTTATATCTATTTTTCACACTTACTAAGAGGCGAATTTAAATTGATGATTTCATTTATATTTACTATCATAATGTCCAAGTCTTCGACTTGGACATTTATTAAATCTCTCATGTGATTTGATTGATCTCCAATTATGATATCATTCAAATTTAAATCCCTGCGTAATCATTACTATGTATCACATTCATATGTGCCAAATGAACCCACGACTTGACCCTCCTATATCATTTGCGTTTGGAACAGAGCATCATGTTTTGTTTATCGCTCATCCTCTGCTCATTCTGCTTATCCCTCTGTTTTACTCTGCATTTACTATGATTTTCCTTGCCACCATGACGAACTTCCATGAACCCTCCTCATATGTCAAATTGCTAGCTATCCCGAAGTTTGAATCTTGCCGAGAAATATTCCTCCACGCGGTATGGGGAAAATTCCTTGCAAGTGTGTAGGGACACGACGATGATGTTTCCCTCCAGTTCTCCCTTGGGTTTGATGGAAATTTTGATCACGTTGGGTCACTAGTTTTCCCAATCTCTGAAGAGTCCATTGTTGTGGTCACAAAATGCCCACGAATTAGAGACAGATGGTTCAAGAATCATCATCTTCCACGACAGAGTTACAATCGGGTTTTTAAACCTGAATATCAAAATGTTTCTAGGGCTAAAGGATATTCAAAGGGATGGATTAAAGATGAATTGATTAATCCTCAGATTTCTATCACTAGACTAAATATTTACAAGGGTAAGTATTCCACCTTCAAATCCTTCCATTTTCGCCTCTTGGCTCACTTTTAGTTTGGCAAACCTTTGAATTTTCCATTTTATTTTCTAAAGTGATCAGAATCTGGATCAGGGGTCAAAATTTAGCCCAAAAATCAAAGTGTTCAAAATCGCTTCAGAACGAATAGGTGCATAGGCCTTGTCATCACGAACCCAACTCACTTCGAATGGGGTCAAACAGACATCAGATGAGTGAGATATCACATATTGTTCGATTTTCCAAACATGCAAAAAACATTGTTGACTATATAGTCCATACAGTTGATGTGGCAAGGTCATACATATGATGTGGCAGGTGACGTGTCAAGCTGATGTGGCAAGCTGCTGACATGGTAGGAGTTGAGTTGGAAATCGGTTGACAGGACACGTGGGCAAATTATGGCTTGACATGTGGCAACATTTTGGGCAAATTGTTTGGTGCCACGTGGCCCAAGCATGGGCTTCCATGTGGCACCATGTTAAAGGTTGGTATGTTAAAATTATATGTAGCCCACGGGGGTCAAACCCTGGACCTCCTACCGTAGGCAAATCTTTAGAAAAGGCCGCCATGCCAACACGCCACCCAAATGTTTCTTAACCATATTCCTTTGACATTTATTTAAATTAATACCATGGTGGTGTTTAAAAATTATATATGGAGTCTGTGGGGTTCGAACCCTGGACCTCCAAGCATATGGGAAAAGTCTTGGAAAAGTCCGCCCAACCGGCATACCACATGGTGTTTCTTATTATATATATGTATTAATATATATTTAAAATTGAACTTTGATGCAAGTCGCGTGGGGTCTAGGCTAGGGCTTAGCCCTAGCCCCCGTTCACATGCGCCTATCCATATGAACCGATTCCACAAATTTGCACTAGAATTTTTTAAACAACCAACACCCACGCTCTCCACCACATGTCATGACCTCAACGAATCTAGCAATAGGGCCCTAAATTAGTGCTGGGACATGGACACATGGCCCCCATGCGCCCAACACCTCCATGATTCAGGGGCTTAGTTCACTAACGGTGTGAGAATTTGGCAGGTTTTGCAGGCATATGCACGTGTGTTGGGTTTAGTCAAGGGAAATGCCTAGAAGCCAGATTACTCACACAGGAGGTGTGAATTGGCGAACGAGAGACAACAAGCTTAAAGGAGGAAAATGGCAGGAGGCCTAACTTCTTCATATTTTGGCCAAATGAGGTGCTAAAAAAGCCCAGCTAGGGGTTTTTTGATGCTCTAAATCCATTGGTAGTGTTTTCAAAGGAATTTGGATACTTATATTTTAGGTTTTTCTACTTTGAAGTTTCAGGGAGCTTAGGGCCACTATTGAAGGAGGTCATGATCAGATGAGCCCAAGTCTATTTTCTGTGACTGAGTAGTCATTTTTGACTAATTGTTATGCTATGAACACATTGGGACAGGTTTCAGAGGCATTTGAGGACTTTTAAAGGTGTTTTTTCCACAAGGAAGCTCAGGGAATATCAAGGCCACATGTAGAAGAGGTCATGCCCGGATGAGCCATGGTCCGTTTTCCAAGTTCTATTAGTCATTTTTGGGATTTTTATGTATTCTGAACCCAATGGTACAGAAAATAAATCCATTAGAGTTGAGAAGAATATTGTAAAATAATCTTTGACAAACTAATCCCAAAGAGCCTAGTCCATTGATGGAGGCTCAAGGAGATGTAGCTCAGTTGGAGGTGAACTCCTTTATCGTGTTGTTCTTGTTTGCTAGTTATTATTTGATGAAAGTTATTTTTGTTGTTGTATTTATGTAAACAACATATGTAACCTTTTAAAAACCTCACACACAAACACATAAAAGAGGCATAAACTTGACACATAAATCCTCTCGCACAACTAAGACATTGAGCAAGGTCCTGAAGTTTATTTTAATGGAGTAGAGGGTGCTTGCATAGAAAAACAAGTCAGCCCCCTATTCTCAAATCATAAAGAATATTGAGAAAATGTCCTCCCAGGTTCACAAAAATGTGACAAACCCTCACCATATCCTATTTCATCATGGCCTTATCAAAATACTGATTATCTCAGAATTAAGGAAACATGGAAGAACCTGGGAATATTTCCTTTATCAGTTTTTGAACCCCCATTTGACAGTTAAAATGGCCAAGAATTCAATTGATCTTAGGACTGCTAATCCATCTAACCCTCTTTATCCTAAAAATCCAAACCCTCCAGTTAATTATATTCCCTCATCTGTTAAGAAATCCAAGAAACCTATTATTGATCCTCAGTTATCTACAACTCATATTATCTCTAAACATAAGAGACTACATAACTCTTTTCACCATGATTTTCCTCCAATTCCTACAAGGAGTCAAGGTGCTAATATATTCAAAGGGAAACCATTTTGTAGGATCACTCTAAGTATTATTGGAAATTCAAATACAAAGCCTCCAATTACCTCAGACCCTATTCAATTGTCCTCTGATCATGAGAGCCCTCATCAGAAACTAATTAAGACTCTACGGGACAATATAATCCTTCCAAAGAAACCAAGTCTGAAACTATCATGCCTAGTTTTCCTCAAAAGGCCATTGTTACACCTTGTTCTCAAGTTCTTAAACCTGATACCAAATGTGAAATTCCTTCCACATCCACCGATAAGCCTAACCCTTCTCTTATTGAACAGTCTGATCAGTTCCCAATTGTTGAACAATTGCAACAAGAAAACGCTAAGTTTATCCAACATCTTGTAGAGCATGAAAGCTTGGATCGTCATTTACACCATGAAAACATTTTCCTACAAGCCAAGGTAAATTATCTACAATCTTTGGTTGATCAAATGAATACTACCAATCATAGTTTAAGAATGCATTTGAAGCATCGAAAGAGGCCAAAGCACAAGTCTCCAAGACATGAGGAGGAAGCCCCTAAAGCTTAATGTATCTCCTACCTCAAGAGTATAGCTATGTTTTGGCAATCCATTTTTCTTTGTAGAGGGACCTGCAAAATCTCAGGCGTGGGAGAAATGATGACTCTATGTTTTGACCATTTTTTCCTTTGTCCAAGTCTCTTTTTTCACATGGAAATCATACAGTTCATACCTCTATTATCCATTTTTGAAGGTATTGTCAAGTTTCTTCTATCAATTTTCTATAGATCAACATAAGGTATGTGTAATATTCATTTTGATAATTTTATGACGATCTTATCCTTAATCGAATACGTGAAATCCATTAACAGTTGTATTTTTATTGAAACATGTCGAAAACGTAATCCATCCCTCGATATGACCCGTTATCTGGACCTCGATCTGGCCCTTGATATGATCCTTGATACGGCCCTCGATATGAAACTCAGAGTGAAATGAGTTGTGGGTTGGTATATCAGTGGGTTCGTCTTGGAAAATGTGAAACATGGGTTTCATACCTGTTCACACCCTCCAACTATGGGACTCATTACATTTGATTCGAACAAATACGTTTGACCTTTATTTTAAGTGCATGAGTTTCTAGAAGATGTTGATTGTTATTAGTTTTTAATGATTTTTCGTTGTAGGAGAGTGTCGACCCTTTCAATGGTCGACCTCTCAGTTGTATCTAAACTCTATAAATACTGGACGTCTCTCAGGATGAGAATAATGATAATATAGCTACTATCTTGAATTTTCCTCTGTAAATCAATTTCGGTGTTAATACAAGTGATGGACTAAGATTTTGACTGTCTATTAAGCTGGAGTAGTACCACGACTACCTGGGGGGCCCACTAAGTGGTCAATGTGTTTTTTTTACTTGATGTATATTCATATTTACACATCTAACTCTCTTGTGCAAGTTTCTTATTTAAGTTGTGTTTCCTTATTTCATTTATAGGTTACTTGTAATATTCCATATCTAGACATCTAACTACGTATTCCCTAATATATAACTCTTTTATGCAGGTTATCTACTTAGGTTTTGTTTCATTGATATGTATACACTCATGATCATATAACTATTCATATATATACATATCTCTCTTTTCTCATTTACATAAGTTGTACTTTACTTTGCATACTGGTCATCTAGATGGTGTACATAACAGTCATCTATGATTTATTAAGCTATGGTTTAAATTAATCCATGTAGGATTGCATAGATTATTATCTTTGTTGTAGAATATTTCTAGCTTTAGTTTGATAGGACAGTTGACAATTTCAAATCGCTTTTGAATGATGTTTATAGGTTATGTTAATTACAAGAATATGTATTTAATCAATTGATATTTGTTTAATGGTGAGATTTTCTTTAGAGTGTTTTATCTCTACTTTACACATATTTGTAGAAGTCAATATTGCATGCATTCCATTTGAAGTATCAGTAGTGTTAAAGTGCCATCGCTATATAATTCACCGTCATAGACACAACCATTATATTTAAATGTCATCATGATGTTGTTTGCTTTCAGTTAGTGATATTAGTGGTTTATTTTATATAGAATAAAAGTAATTCTGAGTTCTTGAAAAGATGCTTTAAGAGTAGAGTTCACTTTGAAGGGTTGCTTTTGAAATCTAGCTTGTTTTTATTCAATAATTTATTACTTAGAATAATGATCTCACCATTCATAGCTACAAATTACTCTGTAAATTTAAAATAAGGCTCACTGTCTAATCAAATTTCAGTTTGTTTATAATCTTCTTCTAAAATATAATTGTAAATTGAAGATAAAGTACCGATCCCTAGGATAAACCTTCTTCTTGCCTAGCTAAATCCACTTTCCAAACCTCACAAGAAGTTAACCCTTGCTCTACGTTGACTCATATTATGTCACAACTCTAAGTTTACTTACCCTGGTTGATAATTTAATTGAGGGAAATTAAGGTATATAGTTTACCCATCAAATGAGACACTACAATCCCTTTTATGTCATAAACCCCATGCCCAAGAGTCTTACCCCCATCCATGTCAATCCATCCACATGACGTAGAGAAATTTCCACTTGGGAAACACTCCTAAACTTGAGGTACGACTCACCCAATAGGTTTCTTTGTCAACCCTCCCATACCTAAACTAGGAAAAATGCATAGGGTCTTTGAGCACTTGTTTATTTTGATGGGGTGGTTTGGATGTACATGATTAAATGGATCTTTTATTTATTTGACTTACTCATCATGAGGTATGTAAGTTAAGATCCTTGGAGGGAGTATTCATTATATTTGAAGAACCTAGTTGGTGGACAATTTTGGAAGAACAAGCCTAGTTTGGGCTTCCTTGGAGCTTGAATCCCACAGGTTGGATGCCATGGCCCACACACTGGATGATGATTCTAGCCTTTGGAGGCTTGAGATATGCCTTGAAGAAAATCACCAATGCTCCTATTAGCACATCGTTTTTCCTTTGGATTCCAAAATGTCACATTTGAGGGCTTAACGCCATGCATGGGTTAGGGTTTGGTAGTGATGAGGAAACATGGCACAATTTTGATGAAGAAATTCCTTGACTTGGTGGAGAAGGCCCTAGCACCTTGGAATAAGTCCTTTGGAGGCCCAACGTTTCAACCCCAACCTTAACAACTTGCCAAAGATGCCAAAACATTTCCCTAAAAGGGTGACATCATTATTTTTCTAAGGTTTCTATTGTGCAAAATCAAATTTTAAATTGTAAAGGGGAAAAGTGACGGTTGTTTTCCCCTTACTTTGTGGTTTACCCTAAGTTATGTGGAAAAACTATGTTTTATAGGATTTGTATAAATAGAGATCATCTCTATTTCATTTTGAACATAGCTCTCCCATTGTGAGAAGACATATTGACTAAACTTTTCGCTATACTTGAAATTTTTTTGTATCTCTCTCTCTTGCAAATGATTTTTGGTATATCTCTTTATCAATGGATGAGCTAAGGTGGTGCACACCACTTGGATACTCTTGTTCTTTCTTATGGATGGTTTTTCTTAGTGAAACTAGGGTTTTATCCTGCAACTTTCTTGGTTTTGGTAAGGAAAATATGAATTATTCTTGCTCAGTTCATGACATTGTTGGTTAAAACCCTAGGAGGAGTATAATTGCATACACCCTCCATCAATTTCTATTCATTTGTTAGTTTACAAGTATTTTATTGCAAGGTATCTTGGAGGAGTACAAGGGTCTACATCCTCCTTGATCTACCTTGAGTTTGGTTTACATTTCCTAGGGAGTAAGAGGGTTTACACCCCTAGGGATATTGTTAATCTAACTTGTGTTTTAAAGACTCCATTCACCCATTTTTTAACGGAACTAATCTGAAGTTTTCATTGGAGAAATAAATTGTTTTCCAAACGTGATTTACTGAGATATTGATCTTGTTCAAGTTGGGAACTTTTCATGATGCTTTGAGGTTGTTAAATCCTCTAGAGCGTCTTAGTCTACTTGGTCTCTTGTGAGATGGAACTAAATTAAAGCTACAACCATTAGGATTGCAACAAATTATTCTCTTTTTTTATTCATAACTCACAATTCAACCGTTAGAAGTTGCTAATAATTTACCCCTATAATATACTAGTCCTAGCGCATATTTTGGGTGGATTCTTTGTGATTTTTGGTGGATGATTTTTTTTCCATAACAACTTGTTTGGTACATCCATAAGGATACAATTATATATGTGTAGTACATGTTTCTTACAACCTTGTTCCATTTCTAAAGTCTTGTGCTTTTATACTAGCGTTTAGCTATCTTACCTCTTGCATCTTTTGTTATATTTTTAGAATCTTGTTTAGCAGCTCTAATAATCATTTGTTTTCTTATATATATATATTCATTGACTTTTGCAAATAGGGAAAACAAGATTAAATTTATTGTCCACTTAACATATATCTTGTATACTTGGTTTTTCACATGTCTCAGGTAGGTACTATCATCATTCAAAGGTCCTCAAACTTTTTGGAATCCATTGACCACTACCAAGACTCATTTCCATGCACTTGACCTAAAGGGGCACCCATTCATAAGTATAACTTTCCTTCTCATTTCCCCTTAGGGTAACCCAATATTCCCCCATTGAGGTGATCATTTCACCTCTAAAGTGACTGGAGTACCTATATGAGGTGATAGTGGGTAGGTATTCTCGTAGTTGTCTCCATATTGTGGTTTGGGTTGAGCTTTTCCCAACCTACAATTTTTGCATTAACAGGGCCTCCAAAGGCCATGTGTCGAGATCTCATGTTCTAGAGTGTGATTCCATGTATCCTCTTCCTTCAAAACACATCACATCATGTACGGTACCATCAATTCCACCAAAACCCTAGCCTCCACATGACATCAAATCTTAGAAAGTGACATCCTAGGCCTCCAAAGACCATCATCCAAGTGAAAATGACTATGATGTCATCCTCTAGGGATGTCAAGGTCCCTCCAAAGGCAACATTCATCACCTCATGTGAACAAGATCTCTAGGGTCCTCTTACCATCTTGTGAGGTATGGTGTCCATACTTGGGGTCTTTAATCCCCCATGAAGATAAAAATGGCATAATTCCTCCATGGAATGGCTTTCCACATGACAAGTTCCTATAAAGACAAACAAGTACGCCCTCCAAGGGTCCAAAATTCACATGTATCATTCCAAGTAAGACACATTTAATAAAATAACCACTCAAACATGTGCATTAAATCCCCCCTTTTCAAAATAAAACAATTCTCAAAGACCTTATAAAATTTTCCAAATTTAAGTATGGGAGGGTTGTCATGGTGCCCTATTGGGTAGATCAATCCCCA